>JBBFKN010000011.1:1887849-2007919 GCA_039654755.1 Calcarius lapponicus | reverse complement strand
CCCATCCCTGCAATTCCAGGTGCTCTCATCCTTTCCTGGGGCTGTTACTCATTTTTCCTGGGCTGAATTTGGGACTGAAGCTGCTCTAGTGGGGAATCAACAGTGACACTCTCTGTGTGTCTTGACTGTGGCTTGGACCCTGCAGGACTTTTTTGGGAAGCCTGTGGTCACAGCTGATGGAAACAGCTCTGAACACAGGGTTGCACAAACTGCTGAGGTCTGGGGATGTCAGAGGAATAAAATTCCTTAGGGGAGGTAACACCAGTTCATGTTTTTCTCAGCTGTTTCTCAAAAAACCAAGTTGCAGACAGGCTTGAGTTTTGTGCAGCTTGAGCTGATGGTTTTTTGACATTTCCTGGTGTGCCCAGTGCATTCAGTGCTCCTTGTCTCACCTGGGCTGCTCTGCCTCTGTGCTTCTCTGAAAACTCCTTTACACCACATTTATGTGCTCAGTTTCTGTAGTCCTCAACAGCCCAAGAGCTCCTCTTTACTGATATTCATGTTTGGCCTCCCTGGAAAGCTGCAGGGCTTTTGGCTGTAGCAAAAGTATCTTTAAACCCTCCTTTGGAGGAATAGTCTCCAAAAGTGCCAATTTGAATAGCAATAATCTTGGAATTTTAGAATTGTTAAGGCTGGAAAAGACATTTAATTAAGATCATTGAATTCTACCATCAGCTCAGCACCACCAGAATATCAAAGTCTCCAGTAGCTGCAGCATTAAAGTTATTTAACTCCTCTGCTATTTAAAATAACAAACTTTAAAATTCTCTTTTGTTGCTATTCTGGTTTAGAGCTGACTTTTGGTAGAGCTCTGCAGCCTCTGAGAGGAGAGGCAGGTGTTGAGGTCACTGGGATGTCTCAGAGCCATGGCACTGGTGTCAATAACAGTGCAGGGACTGTTCTCAAAGCTGGTTTTAATTTCAGCTTCTGCAAACACAAGTCCATATGGAGACACTGGAAATGTGGCTGGAAATGCCACACCTCCAATGCTGGGGGCAGTTTTGGGGCTCCCAGAACAAGAACGACACCGAAGGGCTGGAGAGAAGGGAATGGAGCTGGGGAAGGGGCTGGAGCCCCAGGAGGGGCTGAGGGAGCTGGGAAGGGGCTCAGCCTGGAGCAAAGGAGGCTCAGGGGGCCCTTGTGGCTCTGCACAGCTCCTGAGGGGGGGTCGGGCTGTGCCCCAGGGAACAGGGACAGGAGCAGAGGGAATGGCCTCAGGCTGGGCCAGGGGAGCTCAGGGTGGATACTGGGAAAATTTATTGATGGAGAAGGTGCTCAGGCATTGGCACAGCTGCCCAGGGCAGTGATGGACTCCCCATCCCTGAGGGATTTAAAAGCCATGTGGATGTGGCACTTGGGGACAGGGGCAGTGCTGGGATCAGCTGGATTTGATGATCTCAGAGGGCTTTCCCAGCCTGAACAATTTTGTGACTCCATGAAATCTGGTTTGAAGCACACTGAGTTTAAATTATGCTTTTCAGCACTCAATGCTGCTGAAATCCTCCAGATTTCCAGAATCTTTTAGACAAAAACTTCCTAGGTAGGAAAAAGTACTTTGTTTTTTCCAAAACCAAACCACTCAAAACAAAAACTGTTTTTTTTTCCAGTTGCTATGTCCCATTTATCAAGAACATGGTTTACTGCCCAAGCCCTTTTCTCTGTGGTGGATTATTTTGGGTGGCTGTTTTGTAAATCCTGACACAGGAAGCCCTGTGGCTGCCCCAGCTGTGACTGACAATCTTCTCTGGGGACTCTCTGGACATGCATCTTTTCCTTATTTCTTTTCTTTTTTTCCTCCTCCCCCTCTGTAACTCCTTTTGTGTGACTCTTCCTTCCATGTCTCCCCTCTCCTATGCAGGCTGACAGGCTTCACCTCTGCTAAGTGATAATGTCATCATTGTGACTGATTGGACACATCCAGCACAAATTTGTCTGTCCTGTCCCATCCCCTCTCTCATGTAAGGAGCTATAAAGTACAGAAAAGAAACCCCTCAAGAAAGAGTTTGTTTAAGGTGGAATGGCTTAAAACTGGTTTGGTTTCTTTTTAACACTTAAAAAGCTAAAAGTCGCTCAGCTTGATGGAAAAAAATGAAATCAGCTGCAATTAGACATTCAAAGAGCTTTCAAAGCTGGGGCCTTTGTGTCTCTGCATTTTAGTTCTTCCCTTTACAAACTGCAGTTCTCTGACAGCAAGAATGGGAGCTGCATAATTATCCCCCTGAAGAGCTGGGGCTTGGGGATTTGGAAGCATGGAATAATCTACTTTAGAATTTACTCCAGGAGCTGTCGTTTCTGAGAGGCTTTAATTACACTGTAATTGCACTGATAGATGATCTCCTGTCTGTGCAGGCACTTCCCATCCCTGCTTTCCAAAGGATTTCAGCCTTTTTATATCAAATGCAGGCGCAGTCATGGCCCTTTGTGCTGGACCTGAACTCACAGATTTGAGGGGTTTTGAGGGGTTTTGCATTTGTGAGTGGCAGAGCTGTGTCTGACAGCCCAGCCTGTGCTGGGGGATTCTGTGGCATCATGAGGAACAGCTGAGACCTGGCTGCTGCTGTGTCAGCAGTGAACAAGTGACACTTCTGGAATTCCTGCTCCTAATGACGTGTCCAGAGAAGCTGCGGCTGCCCCATCCCTGCAAGTGTTGGAGCCAGGTTGGAGCCACCTGGGATTGTGGAAGGTGATTCCTGCCCATGGCAGGGAGTGGCTCTGGGTGATCTTCACAGTCCCCTCCAACCCAAACCATTCCATGGTGCTTTAATTTGGATTCTCTGTTCCCAAGGCTTTGCAGTTCTGTGGATATTTGTGATATCAACCCCCTCAAGGGATTTAGATGATTTATATTCATCCTGCCACCAGATGCAGCACAGGGGAGGTCTGATCCCATCTCTGGGTCAGAAAAGGACTCAATCCCACATGGAAGATGCAGTGGCTTGTGGCAGCTTTCAGGATAGGAAGCTTTGCTTTCCAAGGTCTGCCTCTCTTGGCATATTCATGGCTCACACTCATCCCTGGGCTGGTCCAGGAGCTGCAAAGCTTCAGGTTGTGTTAGGACTAGCCAGGACAGCCATGGATGATCCTGTTCTCTCAGCATTACTGAAGGGAAATTACAATTTGAGGCCTTTCATGTTATCCTGAGATTGGGTAAGTGATCTCAAATCATAGAAGTAAGGCTGAATAGACAAATCATAGAAAATAGGGCTGAGGGGGACCTTGGGAGTGCACCAAATTCACCTCCTGTTTGAGGACACCTCTGCCAGTATCTTCCTTTTGCAGGCTGTTCTCCCCACTAATGGATGCTCCCTCCTTCCCACAGGCATTCTGTTCCCACTCCTTGTTTTCCTGAGGTTTAATTTGAATTTTTATACTGTGTTTAAAACCATGACTTCTTTGTCCTAAAGCTGAATGTTTGCATTTCCTTGTATCTATCCTTTAAATACACCAAATCTCCCACCAGAGGGGTTCTGTGCCTCCTTGGTCCTTCTAGGCTAAACCCACAATTCCTCTGAGTCACATTTGCTGGATTTTTGATTTTCCTTGTTCTTTCTTGCCCTGACTCACATTCCCACTTGAACTGCAGTGCCCTGGCTGCATGAGATGCTCAGAGAACTAGAAATGTGTTGGGGTTTTTGTCATGCAATTTTCCTGATCCTGTGTCCTTTCCTAGAAAAGCATGGAAACGTGGATTTGCCTCACATCCAGTGGAGCTTCTGGATCTCTTTAGCACCAGGCTCACAATTTTTCATTCTTTATTAACCAGCTCTTTCTGCTAAATGTGGAACTTTGCATTTGTTCTCACTAAATTAATCCCTTTTTTCCCCCCGGACCATTCCTCCCCTTTGTTACCACTGTGGGTTCTTGAGGCCATCCAGGAGTGCTGCAACAGAGCAGGCTCCTCTGGAGAATTCCTGGGCTTTCCCTTTTGGGATCCCTCAGGGCAATGTAGAGGTGGTTTCACAGCCATTTCCTTCATCTGGTCCAGATTGCTGAAAGGTCATGGCTGGTTATCAGCTGTGGTTATCAAAGGTGACATTTTGTCACGTTCAGATGTCACCCAGGCTGTTTTTCTCCCTTTATCCCCACGTCAGAGCTGCCTTTGGAATGCTGCAGTTTGTGTGCATCTGGGATGTTCTCTGACAGTCTCTGGCCATACTGGGCCCTACTGGGATCCTCCTGGAGTTCTCTCTGAGGCTGAGGCTGGGTGGGCTCTGCCAGCCTGCAGGATGTGCCGCTCCTTTTGCAAGGACCACTTAACAAATTTTATCTGTTAATGTTAGAAGAATACAATTTGAAAAGCCGCGGTGGGCTTTAGATGATGTTGTGCCAGGGGAGATCAGGTTGGATCTCAGGGAAAGGTTCTGCCTCCAGGGAGTGCTGGCACTGCCCAGGATCCCCAGGGAATGTTCTGGAGGCTTCCAGAGCTCCAGGAGCTCTCAGGGATGCTCAGGGTGGGATTGTTGGGGTGTCTGTGCAGGAGTTGGACTGGATGATCCTTGAGGTCTAACTCAGAATGTTTGGTGGTTCTCTGATTATTAATTGCTTTTCCACACACCAACAAACTTAGGAGTGGGATAGCAAAGGCCAGCCATGAAGAGGAAGAAATGAATGAACTCAAAGCCAGTGGGATAAAGGACATAAGTTTAAAGGCTTTATAGCCACCCCTCAAGGCTGGTGCTGGTTACAGATCATATTGGCCTAAACAAAAACTACCATTAATCTCATAAAAATGAAAGCAAACACCAAAATGCTCCAACAGAGCTGTGTGTGGCTGACCTCAGGGTGCAGGAGGGCTGGCAGGGAAAGGAGTGGGACCCCATGGACTCATCCAGGGTCAACCCCAGCAGCTCAGGGCAGGACTGCAGGGTGGAGTAAAGCCACCCATCCCCATTCCACCTTCCTGCCCCCTGCAAGTCCCACATGGTGCAGAAAGGGGAACTCACGTGCTGGTGGCCTGTGTTTGTGCTGAGGAAGGGCTGGGCTGGAAGCAGCTGGGTTTGGGGCTCCATCATTCCCATCCTTCAGCTGTGTCAGAGCTGGGGGTGTTTGGCTTGGCTCAGCACAGATAAAAGTATGGAGTGACCATTGAAGGTGATGCAGGCAAAGCCATATCCAACAGGACAGTGAATTCCATGAATTCCATGGGTTTGATATCTTTTCTGAGGACTGATGTTGTCATCCTCACAGCAGGGAGGAGGAGGATGTGGTGTTAGGCAGGTGCACAGCTGTGACCGTGTTCACAGGGGTCTCAGGATGAGGGAAGAGACGAGAATGTTGACTCCATGTTTCAGAAAGCTTAATTTATTATTTTATGATATATATTATATTAAAACTATACTAAAAAAACAGAAGAAAAGATTTCATCAAAAAGCTAGCTAAGAATAGAAAAAGAAAGAATGAATAACAAAAGCAGAGAGTCTGAGCCAGCTGACTGTGATTGGCCATTAATTAAAAACAACCACATGAGACCAATCCCAGATGCACCTGTTGCATTCCACAGCAGCAGATAACCATTGGTTACATTTTGTTCCTGAGGCCTCTCAGCTTCTCAGGAGGAAAAATCCTAAAGAAAGGATTTTTCAGAAAACGTGTCTGTGACACACAGCAAAGGCCAGTGGAGAACACGTGGCTCCTGTAAGGGTGTGAAGGAGGAGAACATTGAATCACAGGATCAGCCAGGATGGAAAAGACCTTTGAGACCATTGAGTCCTTCCTATGACCTAACACCACCTTGTCACAGACATCTTTTATGGAAAATCCTTTCCTTAGGATTTTTCCTCCTGAGAAGCTGAGAGGCCTCAGGAACAAAATGTAACCAATGGTTATCTGCTGCTGCGGGATGCAACAGGTGCATCTGGGATTGGCCCATGTTGGATGTTTGTAATTAATGGCCAATCACAGCCCAGCTGGCTCAGACAGAGAGCCAAGCCACAAACTTTTGTTGTCATTGTTTGCTATTCTATTCTTAGCCAGCCTTCTGATGAAATATTTTCTTCTATTCTTTTAGTATACTTTTAATGTAATATATATCATAAAATAATAAACCAAGCCTTCTGAAACATGGAGTCAGATCCTCATCTCTTCCCTCATCCTAAGACCCCTGTGAACACTGTCACACCACCTTGTCACCCAGACCCTGGCTCTGAGTGCCACACCCAGACTTTCCTTAAACTCTGTTATTGTCACTGGTTTAGCTTGATTGTGCTGAGCAGGTTAAAACAGAAGTGGTGGGCTGGGCTCCCAGCTGCTGCAGCAAGGGTTGTGTCTCACACAGGGTGTTCTGCCAGGGTGACACTGCTGTCCTCTGTCCCCAGGAGCCCTACTACGTGCGCTGCATCAAGCCCAATGACAAGAAGTCCCCTCAGCTGTTTGACGAGGAGCGCTGCCGGCACCAGGTGGAGTACCTGGGGCTGCTGGAGAACGTGCGCGTGCGCCGCGCCGGCTTCGCCTACCGCCAGACGTACGAGAAGTTCCTGCACAGGTGAGACACAGCCAGCCTGCCTGGAGGAAAACAGAGAGCTCCCAGCCTAGGGAGGGATTGGCAGCTGACTCCATTGGTTCAGACCTAGGGAGGGATTGGCAGCTGACTCCATTGGTTCAGAAGGCTGAACAATTGCTTCGTTAAAACTGTATTATTATTGAAACAGGACAAGCCCTGTGGCAGGGAGAAATGATGAGGAGGACTCCATCTTATCAGAAGGCTAATTAATTACTTTATTATAATATATTATTCCATAATATATTACATTACATCTAAACTGAATCTGCCAAGCACTCAACTCTGCACACACTGCACTCAATCTCGTGACTGTCAGCCCACAGTCCTGACACACACACACACACACACCTGGCCCTGACAGGCCAGGGAACCAAAACACCATCACTGGGTAAACAATCTCCATATTGCATTCTACTTTGGCACAACACAGGCACAGCAAATGAGATAAGAATTGTGTTTCCTTTGTCTGAGGTTCAGAGAATGTGAAACCCAGAAATATTCTTGGGAAGAATTGTGCCTTGCTTTTCTCTGTGAAGAGAAATGGGGTAATATTATATTACATTATATTACATTATACTCGAGTATATTAAAGAGATACTATCCTATCCTATCCTATGCTATGCTATACTAAACTAAATTACAAACTAAAAAAAACCTCATGACTGTCTCCAGTCAGGACACAGCTTTTTCCCCAATTGGCCAAGGAAACAAAACAATCCTCAGCAGAATCCAATTGACAAATCACTTTGAGTAAAGAATCTTCCTAACACATTCCACATGTGCAAAAACAACAGGAGCAGCAAGTAGAGATAAGAATTTCTTCCTCTTCTCTCTATGCTTCACCAGGAAAAATCTTGTGAGAGAGAATTATCTCTGTTCAGAGAATGTGAATGTCACAGGCTGTGCTTGGTTTAAACCAGCTCCTGGATAGGCTGAAACAGATCCCACAGGAGCGTGGATGCCCTGGTGCCAAGGTGGCCACTCTGGTTCAGCTGTGCTGAGGTGCTTGAGCTGCTCAGGCTCAACTCCTTGTCTGCTGAAACTCACTGGCTGTGTTAATCTGCAGAGGGAATGTGTAATGAGGAGCTTCCCCTGAGTATCACCCTAAAACCTGAGCTAATTAACTGGTGTTTTCTCTATGAATTGGCTAATTGTTGCTGCAAGAGGTGGTGTGTCTGGGGGAGCACATAATGGTGCATGGTGACATTATGTGGGAAAAAACCCTGGATTTTAAAATGGAAAGTCTGAAAAGGGGGATGGTATCATGACCCCATTAAATGTGGTTTTGATTCTTCTTGCCCTCTTAATTCCTACCAGACATGTGACAAATGACATGTTTTAGATTGAAATTTGTCTTAAGGCTGCACTAAATTAATGTAGGCCCTGCAAGTTCAACCTGCTCTGATGGAACAGTGAATGGAATTTTTGTTCTATTATTGAATCAGGTGAGAAAAGGGCTGTGAGAATAAAAAAAATTAAACTATCCAAGCAGGGATGTCATGAGTTAGAAACAAAGTGCTGTTGAAAGATCTTTTGTTGTTCACAGTGGAGATTTGCCTGGATATATCATAATACCCAAGGTGGAATGAAAGGCTCTGGCTTTCTAAATCCAGTCTGCAGCAGTGGAGTTCAGTCTCCTGAACCATTCTGCAGTGGTTAGAGTGTACTTTCACCTCACACGTGGAATCCATTACAATTTACTCTTAAGATTTGTGTATTTGCTATTAATATAAACAGCTGCTTTGTTTTTAATGAATGTTTGATGAGCTCCTGTGAGCTCCAGCCCCGCAGTGTTTGCAGCCAGGAAACCAAACCAGCACATGGCAACTGCTTCAGCTTTTGGGCTGCTGGAACAGGAGCTCTGCCCAGCCCTGGAGTGGGATTTGATATCCAGAGTGAGGGATCAGACACTGTGTGTGTGTGGTGCTGCTCCAAGCCTGGTCTGCAATGGCTTTTCTAAATTAAAAAAAAAGAGAAAAATAAAACTAGAAAAATACCTTCTCTTTTTGTAGAAGAGTTTGTTGATATTTAGCCCTAAATCCTGTAAGGTAGGTGATATCTCCTCTCTCTCAGAAGGGAATGAAGTGAAGCACAGTTAAGACCATTATAAATGTCCTTCTCAAGCTTTCCTTGGATAAAGAAAACCTTCCTTTGAGCTCTGTGCAAGCCAGACTGCCCTTTCCAGTTTGAAGTATTTTCTGTTGGACCAGGACAGGCTGTCCCTTCCTGTGATCATGGCATCATCCAGTGACACACATGGCACTTACACAGATGGGGTGCATTCTCTTGGTTTAATCTATAAATTACCATTAAAAAAAAAACTGATTGGGTTTCAGGAAGGGGTTTGTGAGTGTAATCCAACCCTCTCCACAGAGAGGCATCCATATGCCTATTCCAGGCCATGTCAAACATAGCTTGGAATCAACACTGAGAGCTGTGAACAGCAGGCTGGGAAGGGACAGAGAGGCCCAGCTGCAGCTGCACACCAAATATTGTTCATTAAAGCTTCACCATTCAGTGGCTTCCAGAAATCTTGGTTCTTAGGAGAGCTGGACTGGGAAATGAACTCCAGGAGCAAGCACATCCCTGTTGGGCGTTTCCATAGGGAGGTACGGAGGGGAAGGAGAAACAAAGGTGTTTGGGAGGGGGTGTTCCCCGTCTGAGTGACCTTGGAAGCTGTGGGGATCCGCAGGCAGGAGAGGGGCAGAGCTGTGCTGTCAGGGAGCAGATTTATTCCAGACCCTGCCTGGCTATAATTAGCACCAGGCCAGGATTGTGAGTGGCTGTGGCATCCAGGCCATGCCCTGTGCTGCAGGGAAGGAGTTGGTGGCATTGTGTGACATCCATGGGGACAATGGGAACAGAGGGACAGCTGGGACGTTCCACCTGCTGTGCCTGGGAGGGAGGGGGGCATCAGCACTGGGGTGTCTTCAATGCCTCTGGGAAGGAGCAGGAGGGTTTTTGGTGCTGTGACATCCCTTCTCTCCTGAGCTCAGGATGGGGCAGGCCTGGCTCAGAGCCTGGGTCTGAACCTGATCCACAGCCTGGATCCAACCCTGATCCACAGCCTGGATCCAACCCTGATCCACAGCCTGGGTCTGAACCTGATCCACAGCCTGGGTCTGAACCTGATCCACAGCCTGGATCCAACCCTGATCCACAGCCTGGGTCTGAACCTGATCCATAGCCTGGGTCTGAACCTGATCCATAGCCTGGGTCTGAACCTGATCCATAGCCTGGATCCAAACCTGATCCATAGCCTGGGTCTGAACCTGATCCACAGCCTGGATCCAACCCTGATCCACAGCCTGGATCCAACCCTGAACCACAGCCTGGATCCAACCCTGATCCATAGCCTGGGTCTGAACCTGATCCACAGCCTGGGTCTGAACCTGATCCACAGCCTGGATCCAACCCTGATCCATAGCCTGGGTCTGAACCTGATCCTCAGCCTGGATCCAACCCTGATCCATAGCCTGGGTCTGAACCTGATCCACAGCCTGGATCCAACCCTGATCCATAGCCTGGGTCTGAACCTGATCCACAGCCTGGGTCTGAACCTGATCCACAGCCTGGGTCTGAACCTGATCCACAGCCTGGATCCAACCCTGATCCACAGCCTGGATCCAACCCTGATCCACAGCCTGGGTCTGAACCTGATCCACAGCCTGGATCCAACCCTGATCCACAGCCTGGATCCAACCCTGATCCACAGCCTGGGTCTGAACCTGATCCACAGCCTGGATCCAACCCTGATCCACAGCCTGGATCCAAACCTGATCCACAGCCTGGGTCTGAACCTGATCCACAGCCTGGATCCAACCCTGAACCACAGCCTGGATCCAACCCTGATCCACAGCCTGGATCCAACCCTGAACCACAGCCTGGATCCAACCCTGATCCACAGCCTGAGTCTGAACCTGATCCACAGCCTGGGTCTGAACCTGATCCACAGCCTGGGTCTGAGCCTGATCCACAGCCTGGATCCAACCCTGAACCACAGCCCGGGTCTGAACCTGATCCACAGCCTGGACCCAAACCTGATCCACAGCCTGGATCCAACCCTGATCCATAGCCTGAGTCTAAACCTGATCCATAGCCTGGGTCTGAACCTGATCCATAGCCTGGGTCTAAACCTGATCCACAGCCTGGGTCTGAACCTGATCCATACCCTGGGTCTAAACCTGATCCACAGCCTGGATCCAACCCTGATCCACAGCCTGGATCCAACCCTGATCCATAGCCTGGATTTGAACCTGATCCACAGCCTGGATCTCAGCCTTGTTCCCAGCTTGGTGGGGGTTGCAATGCCAGTGCTTTGTTCTTTTATTTTTAATTTTTCCTGACAGAACTGTCTCGAGCTGAGAGATGTTTCCCAGTGAGTGAATTGTTGCAGGAACATTTTCCTGATAAGAGCAGGGCAGAGAATCCAGTGTGTGCATTGATACTTGTGTGTGTGAGAGCAGCAATGCTTTTGCCAGCACGTGCTAAATCTTCTCCTGGGAGTCTGAGGGGAGGTTTTTAATCCTGTTTATTTATCAGTGAGATCCCTGTGACCCCCGGGGATGGTGTTCCCTGCCTAAGCACAGTGAGCACCTCCATCCCCCCCCATTCCAAAGGCTAATTCATGAATGAATGGGCGCTGGGATGCGTTTCCATTCAGGCTCTGAGGCTGTTCCGAGCCTCCTGCTGTGCTGCTCCCAGGAAAAGGGGGATTGTGAGGCCATTTAAGTGTGACTGAGAGCTGAGAGCTCTGAAGCTTTGAGATTGATGCCTGCCTTGGCCGGGGGCTTTGAAGTGCGAAGTGGCTGAGCTCGCTTAGTTCCTGTTTTATTTAGAACACGGCTGCGAGTTCCATTCCAGGGAAAATGTCTATTCCAGCTCTTATTATGTCCATAAATCTGATGCAGAAAATTCACTGTTGCTTTTTGCAAACGCCTGTTCCCCTAATCAGCATTTCCTGGGCTGGTAAATCTTACAGAGCTTGGGCTGATCCCAGTGCTTTGGGTTTGATTTGTAGATGTCTTAGTTCCAGTCTGCATTTCTCTGTGCTGGAAAATGCAGTTTGGAGAGTGAAGATGGGAGGAATGGCTGACCCACAGTTACGGGCAGTGTTTACACAGACTGGGGCAGCCAAAGCTCTGCTGTGGGACGAAGTGACACAGTTTGGTAGAAATTACTCCCAAAGTGATGCATGAGAAAAAATTATTTGCAGAATTTTTAAATTCAGGTTTTCTGACAAAGCAATTGGTTGCAGGTGGTTTCTCATGCAGAATGTGAACAAAACAAAGCTTTCCTTCAAAAAAAAAAAAAAAAAAACCCAAACCAAACAAATCAAAATTAAAATTGGATACTGAAGGTGTGAAAAATGGGACAAATCTACAGGAGGCCAATGCTGAGTTTGTTTCCTTGCATCAGTTCAGTGCTGATGGATTGAGCTCCTCCCAATATTATTTTGCAGCATCTCACAAAATCATGCGTCTTCTGTAGTAATTTTCCTTGTATTTTAAGGTTCATGATTCAAGAAAGCCTCTGTAGGAAACCCTGAAAGTTGTTTCTGGAGTTTTACTCAAAAACAGAACACCATAGTACTGAGAAGCTTTCCATGTTGCCATGAATTAATGCCACACCAAATGCAGATTGCCATAAATAGTACTTGGATTTTTTCTATAAACCCTCTTTTAAAACTCTAGGTAATGCAGAGTATGGGTGTTTACTTTCTTTTAAAAAGATGTTCAGATCAGATGTATCTTAGGCTTTGAGAACTGTGCTTGCTTTTAGCATGGTCTGTGTGTGAGTGCTGTGTCTTGGAATACCAGAGTTGGAACCCATGGTTTTTGCAAGATGGCTTGCTTAACTGGAGCAGAATTGGAATAAATCTGTGCAAGGATTTCTTCAGACTCTTCCATCTATATTCAATTTTATTACAATTTAACTGATAATTTTTTTTAAACCAGTTGAAGTTTGCCCTTCTCTAGCACCTTGCTGGCAAGCTGTCTTGGTTTGGAAAGACAGGAGTCTGCTAAGGAAGGCAGGAGCCTCCCCTGAAATGGAGAATGTAAACCCTCCCCACCCCTCTGAATTGCTATAAATTTTAAATTAAGGGGCTCTCAGGCAAAAATATGGGAGCAGGAAATAACAGTTCTTTAATAGGGAAGGGGAAAAAATAAAAGGATAAAATAAACAATGCAGTACACTAGAACAACACTGCCAGAGTCAGAACCCAGCCTGACACCCTGTGGGGTGTTGGTGGCAGTCCAATTGGAAATGTGGCTGCAGCCCTCCTGCAGTGTCAGGGGTGGTTCTGTTGGAGCAGGGGGTCCTGTAGAGAAGGATGTATTCTTCCTCTGAAGATCCAGTGGGAGAAGAGACAGCTGCTGTTCCTCTGGGGAATCCAGTGGAGAAAGCCGTGCTGGTGTCTCAGAACCTCTGGATTATATCTGGGTAGCAATGCTTGGCTCCTCCCTCTGGGCGGAGCATCTCACAGTGGGGTGTTACAGTTCTTATCAGCCATGCAGTGACATTCAATAGCTGTTATCAGCAATGTCCCTCCCAAGGGAGGTGTGAATGTGGTCACTCAAAGAGAGAGATAAGGCAAACTGCCCACTTGACAAAGATAATCTGCCACACAGATGGTAATGGAAAACAATTTGCATTGCAATCTGGAACACAAGCTCACATTTGTAAATGGTACCTTTTCATTCCAGGTACAAGATGATCTCTGAATTCACTTGGCCCAACCATGATCTGCCCTCAGACAAGGAGGCAGTGAGGAAGCTCATCGAGTGCCACGGCTTCCAGCACGACGTGGCCTACGGCAAGACCAAGCTCTTCATCCGCACGCCGCGCACGCTCTTCACCCTGGAGGAGCTGCACGCCAAGATGCTCGTCAGGATCGTCCTCTTCCTGCAGAAGGTAAAGCTTCCACTGCCTCAGAAACTCAGCTCAAGCTCCTTGAACCACTCTTTCTCTCCTTTCTGGCTCTGCTGCTGCGCAGATTCCAGACTTGTACACTGTGGTTGCTGCTGGATATTTTCAGGGCTCTTTCCATGGTGCTCTCTGGAGCCTTGGTGTGGTGGGAGCTGTAGCACCTAAAAGGCTGTTCATTGTCATATTTTCTGAAAAATCCCTTCTGAGAATCTCTGCTGGTCAGAGTGACTCTGAGGTACATACAAGTCTCTTTTCCCAGCCTGGCAGCTGAAGAAGGAGTCAGGATTCTTCTGTTCTTATTCTCAAAGTTGTGTATTATTTCTTATCTAGAACATTCTTCCTCCCACCCATCGAGGTCTGTCTGGAAACCCAACCAGTCTGACCAGGATGACCAAGTCTAGGGTTGGTCTCCTGGTATTTGTTGTGCTGAATGGTTTGTATTTAGTAGGGAATTCTGCACCTTTTGTGTGCAGAGAGTTTTTCTGGAAAGGCCGAGCTCGGGCTGTGGAGGATGCAGGCCCTGCCTTTCTCTGAGCTTTGTGGTTCAGAGTTTTGTTCCCTGTTCTGAGCATCTACTGCTGCTGAGCTTCCTTGTACTCTTAACATCTTCTGCTGCCTTCCTTCCCTGGAAAGGGGAGCACTTTTCCATCTGGTTTATTCTGTTGGGCTGGCCTGGGGCTGATCTCTGGGGCTCCCGTGTCCCCTGGGAGGTGTTCCTGGATCCTTCCCCCGTGCTCACCAGGGCTTCTAGGGAGGAATTTCCTGCCTGGAGCCACTTGGATGCTTTCAGGGAGGTCCCAGGGCCACAGTTCTAACCCAGACTCTCTTTCTCCCCAGGAATGGGGTGTGCTAATGAGCTCCTTGTGGAACAAAGCTGCAGGGGGGACTGCTTGCTCCCAGGTGACTCCAGCTTTCACATTAAACCAGGGAGCAATTGAGGGGTGACCTCTTTGGAGGTTGCAAGGTGCAGCTACTGGAGAATCATTTCAGAGCCCCAGGCTGTGTTGCTGTGGGAGCAGATCATGGCTCAGTGAGCTCCAAGCTCCTCCTTCAGATAAATCCAGTGAGAGGCACAATTTTCACAGCAACTTGTCAGTTTTGTGAGTTTGCTGCCAGCTCCAGAATTACATTGTCTGGGCTGGGATCTGGAGTGGGCTCAGCATCAAAGACAGCAGGGCAAAGGATTTTTTTGCCCCTGGAAGGTAAATAACGTGTTTAGGTGTAATGGATCAAATCCTTTGCCCCACAAAGGGTTTTCTGCAGTGGTTTGTGTGGCATCAGGTGTAGAATAACTGTGGTGCTTCTGGATGTTTCCTAGTTGCCACAGTCAGCAAAAGTGATAGAAATTAAAATGCTGGTGCAAGTTGTCCTGTGACTTCACAAACCTCCCTGCCCTGTGTCCTGCTCTCCCTGGGGTGGGGAGGGACCAGCATGAGTCTACCTGAGGACTAGAGCAGGACATGGAGGCATCTTTTTGTTATTATTCTGTGAGAAATCTTCAGGGGACTTCTAACTTACCTCATAAAGGATCATAAAAGACAAACTCCTTCTCCATTGCTCAAGGTACTGAGGACTCTGGAGAAATCTGGATGTCCTCCTGGAGCTCCTTCCCTGCAGCTGAACCCTCTCTGCTTTCACTCACTGGAGGTTCTTCAACCAGGCTCTCAAATGGGGCTGGCAAGGGGGTGCAGAGGAGCTTTTCAGAGTCCTGGAACTCACAGCTAAACCAAGAAACACTCACTGAATCATTAAATGATTTTTAAGAGAAGGTGTTGAGCTGGTGTCTATAGGTATGGATTAGAGACCTTGTACAGTGTTATATCTACCTGACAAAAGCTTGACTTTGTCTCCATTTTCAGTGTTTCTCTTGTTTTCTGCTAATTCTGCTCCAGCCCTGGCTGGGATCCCTCTCTGGCTCTGCTGCCAGCAGATGGGGCCGGGCAGTGCTGGAAAAGGTACAATCAAAAATCAAAAATCAAAGAGGAGGGATCTGATGAGGCCATCTCTGAGCTCTGAAAGCATCAAGGCAATTTTGCCTGTCACTTCTGTTCTCAACTTGCTTTCAATTGTTCATTAACAACTCACAGGGAAATTTAATTCTTGCTCTTTTTTCCCTCTGTAGTTTTGCCTGTGAGCATCAAAGGCTGAGGGAGACAAACTGTGAGCACATCTAGAAGGATTTGATTTTCTTTTAAATAACTGAGCCTTCTGTTGCATTGGAGTTCCTCAAATTGTAATACAGGAAAAGGGGAAGACAAGAGGAGATGAAATGTGGTGTTGTGACAATGGGCACTTGTGTGACACAAGTGAGGCAGATGTGAGAGCAGCCTTAGAGCCGCTGATCCCAGCCTGGGGCCCAGGGGTGTTTTCCTCTGCACAGGAATGAGTGTAAGTGAAAGAATCCACATTGAGCAGCTCTTTTACTAATTATGTGTATTCTGTGGCTTATGGCTGTCCTGCAAATCACGAGGCTTTCCAGAAGGGACTCAGTAATTATCTGGAGAGCTTCATCATCCAGTGACCCTTAACCCTCCAAACAGTGTTGCTGCCTTTGTGTAATCGTGCTTACCAGTTTGGTTAAACTGAATTAAAACTGACTTCTAGTTTAAATAGATAATTTTACTTTCTTTTGTTCCACATCTCTGGGATGTCTTCACCTTTAGATTTATCTTTCACACTCCTTTTTTTTTCCATGGTAAAATGTCAGTGAGATTCCAGGCTGTAATTTTCTTTCTGCCCCAGCGCAGTCAGTGAGCAGATGTGATGTGATTTAACCGTGGCAACTTGCTGGCTCCAGGAGAATTCAGCAAGTGAGAGCTGTGTCCAGTGTCACAAACCCCATATGGCACAGGGACATCACACCAAAGGGTCACTCCAGGAGCCCCAGCTGAGGTTGCTTCATGCGGTGTTTTAGGGTTTATTTGCTGTACCTGTGCTCCTGCCAGCTCTGTGATTGTCACCCTGAATGCAAATGGAGCAGCTCTATGTTAATCATGCAAATAAAATAAAAAAAAAAAAAGCTGCCATGAAGCTGTGCTGCTTTTGCTGCCCTTGGAAAGGCTCCCACAGGCTCATTAGCTGTGCAGAGCAGAGCTTTGTTCGGAGAAGAAAGCCCGGGCAGGCGGCACGTGCGGGCTGTGCAGATGATGGCTGCTGTCACTATAATTTACTGCCACATTTCGGTGGCATTTTATCAGCCCGGCACAGCTGCACATGGAAATCACTCCTGAAATCTTCCTGCCTGGCAGGGAAGCAGCAGGAATGTCCTTGAGTGCAGCCCAGCCCCTCCTGGGACACAGCCCAGCCACAGGGGCAGGGCCGGCCCTGGGATGTGTCCTGGGCATCCCGAGGTGTCCTTGGGCATCCCAGCGTGTCCCTGGAGCCAGATGGGCTCTGCAGAGGCTCGGGAGCTGCCATCACCATGGCAACCCTCCCCAGCCTGCAGGGAGAGCAGCACAGAGCTGAGGTGTCACCATTCCGTGTCACCATCATTCCCTGTGCCACCTTCCTGCTCCAGCCCCACCAGCCCAGGGAGCTCAGGACACAGGGAAGCCTCAGGCACACGGGGAAGGTCCTCCATGGACACAGAAGGTGTTTCCTGACAGGTTATGTGCAAGAGCCTGAATGAGAGATGCAGGACTCCAGGAGCTCTCCAAAATGCAGTTTATTGTATCCAAAATGCAGTTTATTGTATCCAAAATGCAGTTTATTCCATCCAAGAGGTTACAGCAGCCCAGGGTTGTGGGTGGCAGAGCTGTGCCTACAGCTGTCAGCTCCAGCTGCAGGCAGGCCTGGAGACCCTTTGGTTTTGGTTACACTACATTATAGACTTTTCTTTGCTGAGCATCTTCATACAGTAGAACCAATCTATACCTTAACTGTTATCTCTAGCCTATCAGAACTACTGTAATTACCATATTCATGTTACTATTCTCCAATCACTCAAAGTTAGTACATTACAGTTTAAGCTAGAAGTTGTTTTTCAGTTTTCTTGCAGTGGAAAATTCTGAGACCTTTTTTCTACTTGCCACATCAGCAGGCTTGTTTGCCTGTGCTATCTTTCTGCTGGGTAAAAACATCTTGTTTGGGGTGGGTTTATCCTTTGTTCTAAGCCATAAAAACCCCTTCTAACTAACACACCCTTTGCCTCCTTGGTTATCCAGCAAGACTGGCTCAGCAATTATTTTCTTCATATCAAAACTTGCTTTCATTTCTATTCCTTCATCAGACTCTACATTTAAAAATCTTTCTGCTAAGCACACATATCTGTGAGATTTCTTGTCAAACTTTCATCCTTCCCAACAGTTATGGAGGGACAGAAGCAGCCAGTGGGGGCTTGGGCCAGTGACCCAGACAGAAGGGATGGAGTGGGTTTGCCTCTGGCTCCCCAGCCTCTCCAGGCTGTTTCCATGCCAGGCAGTGTTTGTGTGTGCTGCTATCAGCAGGAACAGGTCTATAATGCCACATGGATTGGTATCCTGGACCCAGGCTTTGATCTGGAGAGGCTCTGGCAGGGAGGAGCTGTGACAGGAGATGCTGTGGCTCCTTCCCAAGGAGCAGGGGCTGGGAGCTGCCAGGACCAGGTGCAGGGAAGGAGGAAGAGCTGGCTCCATCCCCTGCACTAACACTGACTGATCCCACAGCTCCTCCCCTTCCCTGGGCTAGGAGCATCCCTGCCTGCTTCCAGGGAAGGCATTGAGGCAAAAAAATCCACCCTGCCCACCCTAGAAAATGCCAAAGCACTTTAAAAATGCTTTACCTCTTACCAAAAAACTGAAAGAAATGAGGGAACTTCTGCCAGTTTAGCCCCACAGCTAAACTGCCTTCAGAGGAATGGCAAGAACTGTGGGGGAAAAGCAGGAGAGCTGGATCCTGCCCTTTCAGTAGCAGGTACCTGGAGACATCTGGATAGCTTCTTGATGTCCTTCTGCTCCAGGAAATGCTGTGGAAACACTCTGTAACCTAAATCAGCATAAATATCTATTATTGCTGAGCAAGAGAGGAGGAGAGGGCGTGCTGTGAGTGCACCACTGTGTAAAATACAGCAGACTCCAGCAGAGTATGGAGAGCAGGGAAACAGCCTGTCCCAGGGTCTGCTGTCCCACCTGGGTCACCTGGAGCTTCATGGCTCTTGGAGCCACCTTAAAGCTTGGCTTAGCATTTCCAATCCAGGTGGGGAAAAAGCAAAACACAAAGAAAACCCTGAACTCTTCCCTGAGCCTTTTGCCATCATCAGAGAGAGCATTTGTGCTCTGATGAGTTGGTTAAACCAACCTTTGGTGGCTCTGATCTTGGAAACCATTCCAGGTTCTCTCTCTGCCTTTCACAGCTGCAGAGGATTTTTTTCCATGCTCATCCAGGTGTACCACAGGCAAATTGGGAAGAGCAGATTCAGCCCTTGCTGCTGATGCTTCCACATAGTTATCATGGGAGGGAATGAGCTTTTGTTGTGCCTGAGCTTTCCACCTTTTCAAAGGTTCTGATCTGCTGCACCTCAAGGTCTCTTTAATCCTGCTTTGAGCTGTGACAGAGCTGCCAGTGTGGTGTAAAAAAGGGCAAAAAGCACAATTCTTTCAGGAGATTCTGGGCTTCCTGGATTAATGAGGTGCCCTGTCAGACCCATGGGACACCACAAAGGGCACCCAAGGACCAGCAGCTCCCTGTGGGGGGATGGTTGGGAGCTTTCCCAGGGTTGGGAATCTCATCCCTGTCCCAGAGCACGGGGGGGGGGGTGTTTGCTGCAGCTGTGGCTGAGCTGCAGGAGGAGCTCCAGGAGGAACTTGGAGCTGAGATGTGGCTGCAGCTCACACCTGGGAGCTGCTGGAGCACGGCTCCTTTGGTGATTTTTATGTTCTTTATTGAACACGCTCTTGTTAGTGCCAGCTAATTAATCTCAGAGTGGGACCCTTCTCTCTTCCCAGCCTGTGGAATATTGTTGCTATTATGCAAAGCAATAGAATGAACATTGTTCAGCTGATTTATGTAGAAAGAGAAAACAGCTCTCAGCAGATGCAGCAGCTCTCTGAGGTGATCTTGGAGAACAGGGAGCCTTTGATTTAAACCTTTTATGGGATCCACATTTACTCAAACCAGGAAAAGGCAGATCACAGTGAGCTGTGAGTGAGCTCTGGGCCACTCCATCACAGCCCAGCTCTGTGGGGAGGTTCCCCTCTGGAGCAGTCAGGGCTGGGGGCACTGGAGATGGGAACATTCCCCAAGGCTGCTGCACGTGCAGCTCCTCTGCACTGCCACGTAAATCATATTTAATATTTAATATTTAATAACCTGCCCGTGTGAGAGCCTCCAGAGCTGAGCAGGGAGCTTCATGCCTGCCTGAATTCTTTGATTCTCACCAGCTGGGCTGCCTGGAGGGCAAACCATGGGCTGGGACAGATGGAATATTGATCATGGAGCAGTCCGGGCTGGGCCGAAGGAAGGTGTTTGTGGTGCAGCAGGAATGGAGGAGTTTCCCAAGGTTTGGTTCCTTGCAGAACTGCTCCAAAATACCATTCTGGGGTTTAATTTAGCCAAGCTGGGTTTGTTTGCTGAATCCTGGGCATTTGTTTGCTCACTCATGTGTTTGGACTGGGAGCTGTGTGAGTTTTGCTCTGCACTTGCAGATTGCAGCATCTAGGTCAAATCTAGATTATCCCTTTTTCCATGGGAGATGTGCAGGCAAGGCTGCATCCTAGGCCCACCCTGGCTGCTCTGCTGGCTTTCCCTGTGCTTTGCAGGGCCCAATTAATTGTTTTCCTTTCTTTCTTCCCTTTTTTCTCATTTTTTTGTGGCACATTCAGAGCATGGAAGAGCCTGCAGCCTGCAGACAAGGCTGTAATGCATAGATGGGTGTGGAGGATTTATGTTCTGCTGAGGTGATGGATGTGATCTTGGATGTGAGGTTTCTTTAATCTTAGAAACTCTGTTGGAAGCTCAGTGAGGTTTCTAAACTGATTCTAAAGGTATGTTCAGATCTTCCCTGCCATTCATCTGAATTTTAATTTATTAAATTTTAATCAAAAAACAAGTGAATTAAATATTCTTTAGGAAAAAAAAAATCACTGCTTCCCTTAAGCTGGGATGTGTCTCTTGCTTTTGTACAAGTCTCTGGTTTAGAAGATGCCAAAGCAGCTGCTGCACTGGGAATAGTGGGATTATCCCTTGGAACACTGCTGGGATCACTGAAGCCAGGGTTGTGCAGGAGGAGATCCCTTGGTTGGAGCTTTTCGTGTCCCCAGGGGTCACTTTGACCTTGGCTTGGCCTTAACTGAGGGAATAAAAGGGACTGGAGGAAAGCTGAGGCTGCCCCATCCCTGGAGTGTCCAAGGCTGGGTTGGATGGGGCTTGGAACAGCCTGGGATAGTGGGAGCTGCCCATGGCAGGGTGGGACTGGATGGGCTTTAAGGTCCCTTCCAGCTGGGGTTTGGGATTCCATGGGTGATATTTCTATGAAACATCCCATTTAAAACACTGGAATTGGCAGAGGTCTCTGGACAGTTAAGAAAGAGCAGCAAGGAACTTCCTCACTGGGAGCAGCTGTATAGAAATAAATATTCTTTGTAATGGTCAGGAGGTTGAGTTGTGTTCAGACTTTGTTTTTCCAACTTTTCCTTTCTCTCTATCCCTCTCTTAGCCCTTCAGTCCTGATTTCCATTGCCCTCTTCATTTTTCCTTCCCTGAATTTTAGGAGGACAAAGCATAGAGAAGGAAAAGGTTTTGAAAGAGGTGAGGAGAGACCATGGGTGAGAGCAGGATGGGGGAATGTTGTTTGGTTTTTGGTTTATGGTGCCCTTTGGGTTTTTTTTAAGCCCAAAAACTCCTTTTCTTTCCATTTTCAACATAATCATCATTGTCTCTGCTCTTGTGTCTGTGGTTTGCTCATGGGCCCTTCCCTGAGGAATCAGAACATGAGGAATCAGCACATGCTGCTGGTTATTCCCTCCCCTGCCCTGTCTCCTTGGGCTTTCCTCCTGGGGACAATCCACTCCATGTCCTGTCCTGTCACTGTCACATTTTATGGAAAAATCCCTTTGCCAGGATTTCTTCTCCTGGGAAGCTGAGAAGCCTCAGAGAAAAATGAAAACAATAATTATCTGCTTGCTTTTCCTGTCTTTTGTTGCTTTGGAATGTGGTTGGAGATTGTTTATCCAACATGTGAATTGTTTCTACTTAATGACCAATCATGGTCCAGCTGTGTGAGGACTCTGAAGCAGTCACAAGTTTTTAATTAGTGTCTTGTTAAGCCTTCTGCAAGCATCCTTTCTCTATTCTTTAGAATAGTTTTAGTCTAGCATAATATAATATAATATAATATAATATAATATAATATAATATAATATAATATAATATAATATAATATAATATAATATAATATAATATAATATAATATAATATAATATAATATGATATAATATAATACCATAAAATAAATTAGCCTTCTAAGAACATGGAGTCAGATTCTCAATTCCTCCTTCATCCTGGGGACCCTGAAAATGCCACATTGTCCCTCTGCTCCTGCTGGGCTGGGCTCTGATCAATGGCACTGCCCTGGAGGCTGCTCCAGAGGGGTCACTTGGAAAACTGCCATCAGATTGGGAGCCAAGGTATCCTCCACCCCTCCCTCGTGCCCCACACACATTTCCACCTCCCCATCCCTCTGGGATGCTGCCAGAGCCTCCTGGGCTCCTCTGCCTGTGGTGCTTGGCTGGTGGCTCTGTGTCTGCTGGTTGGGATTTGGGATCTGGGGAGGCAGATGGCTCTGGAGCTGGAGCTGAAGCTGTTCCAGCAATGTCACTCTGATTTCAGGTTCCTTCTGCCCTGTGGCTGATTTTTCCTGAAAGATAAAGAGACTTTGCCTCGTGGAGGCTCCTGCTTCTCTGTCAGCTTGGCTGGGAGCTGGCTCAGGATTCAGGAGCTGTCAGGGCAATCTCAGGAGGTCAGGCAGGGACAGGGTGATCTTCACTCTCATTCCCATGGGAAATCAGGTTAACCAGCAGGGAAAGCCACAGGAGGGAGGAAAGGGAAGTATGGATTTATTCATCCCTTGTGGGAGGGATGGCACAGGGCTCTGCCATCCCAGGCTGCTTTTCTCTGTTCTGATGCCCCCAGCTGGCTGGGATGTGGCTGAATTGAAGTGGGAATTCTGAGGTGCCTGTGGCTCTCAGGTCTCAGAGGGATGATCTACTGAATCTCTTTGGACCTGAAAATCCCTTGGATCTTACCTTGGGTGCAGAGACATAAAGGGGAGAAGCAGAACCCTGCATGCACAAATCCTTCTGTTGGGGTTCAGCCCTCCTTGGCCCCCAACACACCTTAGCAACTGGAGAATCTGTTACAGGCTGTGTAAACTTCCCCCTGGAAATCTGATGTGTTTAATTTCATTTTACTGGGCTCAATGTTCTTGAGTTATGAATTGAAAAGGTGCATTGGGTAGAGCTCTCCCAATATCCAAACCTGAGGAAGGTGAGAGTTGGCAGCCTCCTGGAGCTGCCTGTTCTGGAAATGCATTGGCACAAGGTGCCCAGAGAAGCTGTGGCTGCCCCTGGATCCCTGGAAGTGTCCAAGGCCAGGTTGGATGGGGCTCAGAGCCACCTGGGATAGTGGAAGGTTGCCCAAGGCAGATGGTTGGAGCTGGATCATTTTTAAGGTCTCTCCAACCCAAACCATTCTGTGATTCCAAGATTCTGTGATCCTTGTTGTCTGATCTATGTCCTGCTGCTCACAGCTACACAAAGTACCTGCCCAACAGGGAGGTCTCTGCTTTGACACCTCCTCTTGTCCCCAGGATTGACCATTCCATGTTTCTGGAAGGCTCCATGGGACCACGAGGCAGCCAGCATTACTGAGGGCCTTCTTTGAACTGCAGTGAGCCCTGCGGTGGAAAAGAAAACCACCAAGCCAGAAAAACAGTTAATTTAGAAAATATTTGTCCCCCATTCCCTGGGAGAAGTTTGTCCTTCCCTTTGTTTCCTCACCTTTGAGGCACTGCTGTGGTGCTGTGGAAGGTCCTCACTGGCAGGGGGTTCTCCAGTTATGACAACTTGATTTGAGAACATGCTTTTCATTAATGGTTTGCTGTGTGTGTAGCCAGGGGCATGTCTGAGCTGGATAATTGGATTTGGGAGGCCAGTGTTTGTACAATTGTGACACCTCTTGCTGTGAAGCCAATTTCTGCAGCGATGCAGCTGATACAACATGGGAGCAATCTGTTCCAGCCTTTGTTCCAGGCATGTCTGACTGGTGGGAGAAGTAACCACAGTGAGAGACTTCCCTCAACAGCATGGCTGCTTCCAGCCCAAGGAAGCAAAACCAAGACTTTGTTCTGTGTCTGAGATGGTCCAGGGAGCAGCTGACAGCAGTGAGGCTCTGCAAAGTCTTGAGCAGCTTACAGGGATTTACTGTGTGTGTTCTTTTCTTGAGATCCTCTGTAACACCCGAGGATTGTTCACTGAGCCCTTTGTTCCTCATTTCTGTTCTTACTAAATTCAAAAATGAGAAGTTGGCAGTAGGGTTTTGCCCAGTTGATTTTGTTTGTTGTCCATACATCCCTTACAGGTACATTTTATGCCTCTTCAGTCTGTGTTTAACTATCTCAAGCAATCCAAGTCTTCTTTGCTTTTCTTTAAAAAAATTTCCCCAGTACTCTTTGGATGTTCAGTTTTTGGATCCTAGCTGGTGATTCTGTCAAATTCAGAGTTTCAGAGCCTGCTCTGTCCTCAGACAGGGAAATGCCAGCTTTAATCCAGCCTTACACATTTTGGATGAAATCCAGGCCTTGTGCAAGTCTGGTTTAGGCAGGAAGCTTTGAGCCTTGAGCTTCCCAGCAGCTCTGAGGTCTTTGCATGGCTGAAGCTGCACCAGATCTGAGCTAAAACCACAGTGGTAACTGAGTGTGGTTAGTGACTGCTGAGCACAGCACGTGTGCAGAGGGTGCTGCCTCCTCTCTGTCTAATGGCCTCAAGGAATAAACAAGAAACATGTTGTTTATTATTTTATCTGCACACAGGGATGAGATTCTCAGTCCCAGCTCCCTGGGTTTGGTTGGCGGGCTCAGTTTCTGCTGTGGCTTTTGTGCTTCCTGCTCTTGCCTTTCCCTTCACTGTCCCATGGCCTGCCTTGCTTCCCCAGCTCTTCCCTCAGCCACTGAAATGTTCTTTATTCCCACACTCTCCCTGAGAACAGCCCTGGCAGGGGCTGAGGCTGCCATGGAGCTCCTTGGGCTGTTCTCAGAATCCCAGAGTGGGTGGGGTTGGAAGGGACAGTGAAACCATCCAGTCCCACTCCTTGTCATGGGCAGGAACACCTTCCACCAGGAGGGATGGTCAGCCTGGAGAAAGGGGAGCTCCAGGGAGAGCTCAGAGCCCCTTGCAGGGCCTGAAGGGGCTCCAGGAGAGCTGGAGAGGGACTGGGGACAAGGGGTGGAGGGACAGGACACAGGGAATGGCCCCCACTGCCAGAGGGCAGGGCTGGATGGGATATTGGGAATTGGGAATTGTTCCCTGGGAGGGTGGGCAGGCCCTGGCCCAGGGTGCCCAGAGCAGCTGGGGCTGCCCCTGGATCCCAGGTTGGACGGGGCTTGGAGCCCCCTGGGACAGTGGGAGGTGTCCCTGCCATGGCAGGGGTGGAACTGGAGGATCTTTCAGGTCTTTCCCAACCCAAATCATTCTATAATGCTGAGGTTCTATTTGGGCAGGATTGTGCAGGGTCTGGGCTCTGTTCTGCTGTGTGAGAGCAGAAATGGGCTCCACTGATGAGTTTGGTGCTCCATAAAGTGCTAGGTGCTCAAGAACTGCCCAGGCCCAGCCAGAGCTCCCTGGGCTGTGTCTGTAGGGAAAGGGAAACAAACATCCCCAATGGGGGCAGTGAGGAGAGAGAACTCTGACAGAGGTTGAAAGAACAGAGTTCTCTGCTTTTGAAGGGTTTGAGACCCCCAAAATCTCTGTGTTTCTCTTTAAACTTGGGATGTCTGGAGAGGAGCAGCCCCTCACAGCCCTGCACTGAGCTTTTCTGGGCTGCATGGCAGGACTGTCAGTGAAGCTGTCAGGAGAGCCTCTGACATCAGCTTCACAGAGTAACTGTCGTGTTGAAAACAGCCTTGGGTAGTTAATTAATCCTTCTGTAGATAGAAGGCTTGATGTGCACCAGCAGTGCTGTGGGATCTTTCTCAGAGGAAAATAAAGTCTGTGACAGGACCACGGTGAGCAGGGAGGCTCGTTATCCTTCCAGTTCAATTCTGCAAGGAAAAATAATTACAGTCTTCTGCTTGGTGGGTGTGGGTGTGTGTGTCAGGACTGTCTCTGACAGTCGTGAGATTCTGTGCAGTGTGTGCAGGGTTGAGTGCTTGGCAGGTTCAGTTTAGATGTAATGTAATATAGTAAGAGTAATATAGTATAGAATAATATAATATAATATAATATAATATAATATAATATAATATAATATAATATAATATAATATAATTAATATAATATAATATTGTATAATATATAATATACTATATGTAATACAGTATATATATTAAATAAAATATATATAATATATAATAATATAATAAAATATAACACAATAGAATAGAATAATAACTAATAGTAATATAGTATAGAATAATATAGTATAATAAGTAATTAATTAGCCTTCTGATAAGATAGAGTCCTCCTCATCATTCCTCTCCTTCGTCGGGGGCCCATGGTGAGCAGGGAGTCTCGTTATCCTTCCAGTTCAATTCTGCAAGGAAAATAAATACTGTCTTCTGCTTGGTGGGTTGTGTTGGAGGGTGAGCACAGGTGGGGATGGATCCCTGGGGAATGCCAGGGAATGCCACTTCCTCTGTGTTGGGGAAGATGAAACAGGAAAGCCTTATAAATATGATTGCCTGGCACAAGATTTTGAGAATGTAGAAACTATCAGCAAGATTGAAATGAAAGCAAGCTTTGAGATACCTTAGGTACTGAACAACTGGAAAACAATGGCATGGCCAGCTGAAGGTGATCCCCTTTTGATGAAACAACACCCTCTGCTTGCAGGCAGGCCCAAGGGTCCAAGCAGACTCTACAGCTTGGCAGAAGGGCCCAAAGAGGAGTTTGTAGGGTTTAAAATGTAACACAGGATGGTAATGTAGTGATTCTTATAGGCTGTATGGAAATGCTATAGGATTTGTATCTTGTACTAGATTGGTCAGTGACAATTAGAATATTCAACGCAGAAGAAGATTTATTGTATTGGAACGGGAACCTCACTCTCTTACCCTTTTACTCTCTCACCCTCTCATCCTCTCTCCCCCTCTCTTCTCTCGGGCCTGCTCTGAGCTGTGCCTGGCAGCTCCCAGCAGGGCCCTGCCCCCAGGCCCTTTGCAATAAACCCCAAGTTCCACAACCTGGCTGCAGAGATCTCTCGTCTCCGTCCGTCCCGACCATCCTACCCCCCGACGCTCCCTAGGCTCTGCTTATAGGATGGCAGAGGAAGTCCCTTCCCTCGAAACAAAATTATAAATCCGTGCAGCATAGGAAGAGTGTGGAAAGCCAAGAGTCCCGTTGTGTGTCCCTGCAGATGTGGAGGGGCACGCTGGCCCGGCTGCGCTACCGGCGGACGCGGGCGGCGCTGACCATCGTGCGGCACTACCGGCGCCACAAGGTGCGCTCCCACCTGCGCGAGCTCCTGCGGCGCTTCCGCGGCGTGCGGGACCTGCCCGACCGCGGCCGCTCCATCCCCTGGCCCACCCCGCCCAAGGTGCTGCTCCGCTTCCAGGAGGCTCTGCAGAACATCTACCACAGGTACGGCCTTGTTTCTTGGGGAAGATTATTGGAATTAAATAGTGGGTAGAGCATGAGACTCTTAATCTCAGGGTCGTGGGTTCGTGCCGCACGTTGGGCGCCAATATATTGGAATTAAATACCAATATAGCCAGATGGAACATGGCTGGGCTTGTCTGGCCCTTGCTGCTTGACCAAAGGAGGCATCTGTGGTGGTTTCACCTCAAAGACACCTTTGGCTGGCTGGGTGCTGCAGCTGGCGCTGGGGACAAGGCCAGGCATGCAGGAGCTCAGGTTTACCTCTGGTGGAGAGGCTTTAAGGCGAGATGAAGGAAGGGAGTCGGTTCTGATGGAGGGTTTTGATCCAAACTTTATTCTGGCCCACAGGCCTCTGAATGCAGCAACAGCTCCAACAGAACTCTGAACTGTGTGGTTGCTGTTCCTTTTAACCCCAGGGAGAGGGGGAGGGAAGGGGTAGGGAGCCACCAACCAGGTAAGGGGGGAGGAAGTCTCAGGGGACAAATGACACCTGAACAGCCCAATGTCCCCAGGGCTGAAAGGCATCTTTTGAACTTCGCCAATCACAGACGCCCTTTCTGGAATGCCAAGATTGATGGATGGCACTCAGCAGGGGGCAAGGGAGGGGAAGGGAGAGGGTATTGGCACACCTGGGGAAGAAACCGGAATAACTGAGACAGGCTATTACATCACACCACAACAGAGGATGAAACAGGAAAGCCTTATAAATATGATTGTCTGGAAAAAGATTGTGAGAATATGGAAACTATAAGGGAGATTGAAATGAAAGCAAGCTTTGAGATCCCTTAGGTACTGAATAACTGGAAAACAATGGTGTGGCCAGCTGAAGGTGATCTCCTTTTGATGGAACAACACCCTCTGCTTGCAGACAGCTCCAAGGGTCAGAGCAGACCCTACAGCTTGGCAGAAGGGCCCAAAGAGGAGTTTTTAGGGTTTAAAATGTAACACAGGATGGTAATGTAATGATTCTTATAGGCTGTATGGAAATGCTATAGGATTTGTATCTTGTACTAGATTGGTCAGTGAGAATTAGAATATTCAACACAGAAGAAGATTTATTGTATTGGAACGGGAACTTCACTCTCTTACGGTTTTGCTCTCTCACCCTCTCATCCTCTCTCCCCCTCTCTTCTCTCAGGCCTGCTCCAGCTGTGCCTGGCAGCTCCCAGCAGGGCCCTGCACCCAGGCCCTTTGCAATAAACCCCAAGTTCCACAACCTGGCTTCAGAGATCTCTCATCTCTTTCCATCCCGACCATCCTACCCTCACCCTAACGTTCTGACACCTGTTGTAGTGTGTTTTTATACTTTGTAATACTTTGAAGTAGTTTTGTTTTTGTATTCCCATATTTTTCCCAAATGGTTTATCCCAGACTGCACCCCCCTCCCTCTACCTGTGTAATCCCTCTCCCTGCCTGAGATCATCCCCAAATTCCAACCCTGGCTCTCTGTCAATCACTCAGCATCCCATCCCCTCCATCTAGAAGCTTTGGTCCAGGATGTCGAGTGATCAGCCAGAGGATGGGGGTCAGGCCCCCAAGCCTTGCCCCATATGGTGTCTTAAATGTCCATCCCCCAGTACCCATCCCTTAGGGTCACTTATTGGTCACTAAAATGTTCTCTACTTTGGGTTTCCACCTCCCTTTAAATGTAACCTTGGCACATCTCCCAGGCTCTCAGCAGGAGCCCCCTGAGGTGTAGGGCTCCTTTGGGACTCCTAGAATAAAACCTTGGATTAACCCCTGCTAAGAGTCAGCCCTTTATCTTCTACCAATGTCTGTAGTGTCTCTTCTGCTGCAAAGGTGACCAGCCCAGGTGCCCTCAGTACCCTCAGGGCACGAGAGAATGTCTCCCCACTGCCGAGGGTCCCTGGGAGGCTCACAGAGGGACAGAGACACAGCCTCCCATGGCACAGCTGCTGCAGGTTTTAGTTTTTGTGTTTTTCAGGTTCTCTGCTGCTTTAGGGGGTGGGTCTGGGCTTCATATGAGGGTGTGAAGAACGCCAATCACTTGCTTTGAAAATTTTAAAAGTTTAATAGTAATAAAATGGTTATAAAAATAGTGATATTATTAGAGTAATAATAATTTGAACAATCTGGATTAGGACAATATGAGACAATAGAAACAAAGAGTTACAGACAGTCCAGATACCTTTTTCTGGGCAGCGCAGAGCCCGAAAAAGGACGACCCACGTTAACAGAGGGTTATCCCTTAAAAACAACAGCCTGTTGCATATTCATACACTTCATGCATGATGCATAAATTCCATTCAAACACAGGATTCTGTCTGGTCAGTGTCAACTTCTTCCTCTGAATCCTAACAGCATCTTCAGGGCTGAGTGAGGCGGAAGAAGTTCCTTTCTTCTGATAAGGGAGCAATAAATTCTCTTTCTCTGAAAGATTCAGGTGTCCTGTGGCTGCTATCTCACTGAGAGTACTTTCTTTAAAAAAAGTATCCTACATAGCACAGTTTCTATTTTAACATTTTGTTATAACCTAAAACTAGATTTAACACACTACTAAAAAAATTAATACAGCATCACTTTCTAACATAACACATGTAATATTCATTTGAATATTTGCAAAAACCCAATCATAAAACACGCATTTTTCACAAGGGGATGGTGAGCTCTCTGCACAGAGCAGGGAGACAAAACAATTCCTTCTCTAGCTGGGGACCAAGGACAAATGATCCAGATCTCAGGTCCAAGAGCACAAACAACGTGGGATGAAGAGAGAAAACCAAGGATGGGACTGCATAACCTAAAGCTGTAATTGGACAATTAACTCCAATATAGTAATAGACCAAAACTTATAAAAGTGTAAGACCTAATGACTGGTGGGGCACTTTGTGACCATTTTGTGACCTTGAAAAACAAGGATGGGACTTCATGGGTTGGAGCTGTAATGGGGCAATTGACTCCAATGTACCAATAGACCAAAACTTATAAAAGTGTGAGACCCTGTGACTGGTGGGGCATTTTGTGACTATTTTAGGTTCACCTGAGGTGTAGCCCTGGCTGGGCTCTTGTGCTGCCCAAAGTGGATCCATTGAGGCCTCCTAATAAATCCCTATTTATTCTTTAGCTCTGTCCAGTCTCTGTTCTAGGCCAGCCTTCTCAAGGCATCAGTCCCAGGGACATCTGGCTGAAGGACATCATTTGGATATCACTGGCTTCATGCCCTTGGCCAGGCAGATAATTCTGATCCAAAGATTTATTGTTGAATCACAGAATCCCAGTATGGTTTAGATCTTAAAGCCCATCCAGTTCCACCCCATGCCATGGACAAGGGCACCTTCCACCAGACCAGGCTGTTCCATTGTGATAAACATTGTGTTTCCTTCCTTGGCCCCTTTCTGGTTGGTTTTGAAAAGAAAGAGCAGCTGCTCTTGGATGAGGGGGATGAGAAAAAGAATCTTCTGGATTTCCTCAAGATTTCTTGTAGTAACCTAGTGTTCTTCTGCAGTAAAATGAGTGATGTTCCCCTTGTCACCCATGTTCTGTGTGCAGAACAGGTGTTTGTACCTTCATTAAACCTCCCAGTATCTAAAGGCTGGTGATTTCTTTTCCTCTGGGAAGCTGTAGGCAAAGTAGCTACAATTCCAGTTTGAGAAATGATGACTTCTGAAAGTGGCTGAATAAGAGAAATGTTGGCTGGAGGGGCTTTCAGAGACCTCCTGTCCAGCCATCAGCTTGCAGGGCAGTTCCAGCAGCTCTAGATCAAGTCAGCTCTGTTATTTTCTCCAGCTGTCTCTTTCAGGAGAGACATCCATCCACCCACAGCCTGTCTGGGGAGAGAGTCCTGCTTTCAGAATTAGCTCAGATAGCAGAACTACAGAATATTTGCTGCTAAAAAGCCTTTTTAGATCATTAACCCTGGAGTTCTGCAGCTGGGCTGAAGGCTGGGGTGTGGTGTGGGACCATGCATGGGCTGCCCTGCCCTGCTCCATGGTGCACTTGGAACTGAGGGGCCAAATTCAGCTGTTAGAGGAGAATTGTGCTGTAAATGAGCCCAAAAATGAACTTGCAAACACTTGATTGCAAACAGATGCACGAGTGGTTGACTTGTGGGTGTGGGATGGGGAGTGATGGGTATTTATATATAAATACCTTTTGTGAAGGTATTTATATATACATTTGTATATGCATATATATTATATATATTATATATTTTAATATATTGTATGTTATAATGTGTTTTATATATGATATATATAAAATACTAATATATATGAATATATATTTTAGATATGATGATATGATATGATACAATTCAATACAATTATGAAGGCATTTATATAAACCTTCATATATGTATATATATTATATTTTTAAATATTGTATATTATAATATGTGTTTTATATATTATATATATAAAATACTAATATATATGAATATATATTTAAAATATAACATAATGTAATATAATACAATACAATACAATACAATACAATACAATACAATACAATACAATACAATACATGACTTTAAAACATCAGCTGACCTTTTCAGCTTGGGGAATGCCTGGGCAGGACTCTGAGGGTGTCCTTGTGGTGCTGCTCTTGTCCTTGCTGGCTGAGCTCCAGGCTGGGGGCTGAGGCAGGGCTTGCTCTTGCTTTGGTGGCAGGTGGAGAGCGGCCGAGCTGATCCGGAGCGTTCCCCCGGAGGTGCTGCCTCAGCTGAGGGCCAAGGTGGCTGCCATGGAGCTGCTGAAGGGCCACAGGGCTGACATTGGCCTCCAGAGAGCCTGGCAGGGCAACTACATCGCACTGGTGAGTGAAGGGACCTGGGCTCAGGGGCTGGAAGGGGAAAATTCAGGAAAATGAGCATTGGTTTATTGGGAGGGGAAGTACTTAGAAATTTCCTCTGTTCATGTGGGTTCAAAACCTTGACTTCCACTGCATTAGGAGTGATTTTTGTGAATCCTGAGCAGTACTAAAGCAGTGCCAGCAGCTGTCTCTGCAAATGGGCAGAGCCAGGCTTCACTGGGAGACTGAAATGCTGGATAGAATGGAAAACACAGGGACTGAAAGAAATTCTCTCTAGGCAGATTTGATTGCTTGCCTTTACTCCATCCTCCCTTGGAGCATTTTGGTGTGTCAAGGTTTGGTTTCCCAAAGCACAGAAGGGTGGAGGGAGCCATGTCCTGAGCCTGTCTCTGCTTTTCCAGAAACCAGACAGCCCCCAGGGCTCAGGCTCCTTCACCCCCGTGGCCAACGAGCTGAAGCGCAAGGACAAGTACATGAACATCCTCTTCTCCTGCCACGTGCGCAAGGTAACGGGGCTGGGGCTGTCCAGGGACCAGGAGGTGACCCTGGGGCACTGGGACAGCACTTCAGAGCACTTCCAAGGAGCTGCATCAGGGATTTTTGGGTGGAGCAAGGATGGGTGGCTGCTGGGGCCTCATCGTGTCAGAGGCACAAATAAATTGTTGAGTCCCTGCCCATGCAGAGTGCTGGAACTGAATGGTCTTTAAGAGCCCTTCAACCCAAACCATTCCATGATTTCATGATAAAATCACTTCATTCTGCATGACTGGTTTGGGTCTGATGTCTTTTTGTAGCAGAATTGGGTTTTTTGTTAACTTGGTTGGAATGTTTAAACAGCTAATTAAAAAACCAGACTTGCTTAACTGTTGTGGGTAGCTCCTAATGATGCTGGTTTGAAATATCTGTCAGGGAAGGATATTTTTAATTTTACAAAGCCAACAGACAAACTCAATTTCAGTGGCAGGTGAGTGCTGTGGGTGTTCAGGTGTTTTTAAGAAGCTGTATATTCTTTTTATTTGTAAATACTGCAGTGGTCCCCACGTGCACAGTTATTCCTTATGATTCTGCAGATCTAGACAATTCATTCTGCAGCACAAAATCTCATTTTATAATAAAACTTTGCAAGTTGTAGTGAGTTGTATTGTGTATTCAACAGTGATTTGTGTTCATAAAAATAGAAATCTCTTATTGTTTTCCAAGCAAAAATATCTCAGTGGAGTTTGGTGTTGCTGTGACCACATTCTCTGGGAGGATGTGGTTCACAGGATTAAGGGAGGAGCAGGCCAGTCTGAATCCAAACTTCCTCTTTACAGCCTCTCAGCTCTTGGGCTGAACCTCCCTGAGGGACAGAGAAATGCAGAATCCCCCTGGCTTTTTTCAGGTTAGGCTGAAAACAAAATAATTCCTCTTCTAACTCATTTAATGAACTGATTCCAGTTGCAGCTTCTGGCTAAATTGGGATAACTCTAGAAAGGACAATATTCAGTGGTAGAGACGTGATGATGGGAATTGTGGGTTTGGATGGGAATGGAATGATGGTGAGGGGATCACTGGGGGTCTGTGTGTGATGGACACAGTGGGGGAGTTTTATCTGGTTCACTGTTATGCAGCTCTCCAGCCTTTAAGTCCTTGTGTTTCTATTGCTCCTGGTTCAGCTCTCAAGGACAATCTCTTGTGCTAGCACAGGGCAAATCAGGTTCCTGAAGCACAGATCCACATTTCATCCTGCTCCTTAACTGTCAGGACAGAGCTCCTGCCTCCAGAGGAGTGTCCAAGCAGCATTTGGTGGTTTTGGTGTATGGAGGAATCTCTGAGCATTCCATGTTTTTGTACTGTGACTGTGCTGAAAAAATCCAGTTTTTGGTGGTTTGTTGCATTGAGATGCCAGCACTTCAATAGCAGAAGCAGAATGGGGATGGAATAGGTGTTACCCACCATAAAGTGGATTTCTCCTGAGCCTGAAAGGCTTTCAGTGCTCTCAGAATCAAAGCTTTAAAGCTGTGGGTGCATTAAAAGGGCAGCTCAGCTGAAATCACAAATATTGCAGGGTTATAGACTTGCATCCATGTGGGTTTTAAATTATCTTGGAACTTCTTTTTAACTTTTGAAAGGTTAAATTGTTGCTTTCTTTTCACAGAGAGCTAGTATTTGTATTGTAAAATCAGGGTGCCCCCAACATCTGAGAATGATTGGCATCTGACTCCATTGATTCAGAAGGCTGAACAATTGCTTTATTCAACTGTATTATATTACATTATATTAAACTACATTATATTACATTATACTACACTATATTAAAGAGATGCCATACTACAAAGAGTACTAAGGAATACTGAAGAGAACTCGTGACTGTCTCCCAACAGTCAGGACACAGCTTTTTCCCCAGTTGGCCCAAGGAAAAAATTGGCTCAATTTTTCCCCAATTGGGCAAGAAAACAAAAGAATCCTCAGCAGAATCCAATTGACAAATCACTTCAGGTAAACAATCTTCCTAACACATTCCACATGTGCCAAAACAACAGGAGCAGCAAGTAGAGATAAGAATTGCTTTCTCTTTATTCTCTGTGTGCCTCTACAGGAAAAAACTCTGAGAGAGAGAATTATGGCTCTGTTCAGAGAATGTGAATGCCACAGACTTGATCCCCTACTGGCCTGCTAAGTTAGGGATTCCTGGCATGGCTTTGGAGCCATCAGCATTTCCCATCCCTGGAAGTGCCCCAGCCCTGTCCAGCCTGGCCTTGGAGCACCCTGGGACAGTGGAAGGTGTCCCTGCCATGGCAGGGGTGGCACTGGGTGATCTCCAAACACAAACCACTCCATGATTCCATGATCCCAGCACTACTGAGGACAAGGCTGCACTGTGCCATCTCATGGATGTGTAAGCCTGGTGATTCCAGAGCATCTCCATGTCACAAATGCAAACCATGCCATCCAGAGCCATGCTGGGATGTGGCTCCTCCCTCAGGGAACCCTTTGTCTTCTGCCTGTGCAGACAGGAAATGTCCGAGGGAGCAGAGCAGGGAACACAAACACTGCTGAAATGGGAAGGTTAACACAAACACTGCTGAAATGGGAAGGTTAACAGGACAAGGGTTTGACATTTGAGAATTTAGCATTTCCCTTTCCAAGCAAGGCACTTCCTCAGGTCATGTTTCTGGATCTGCAGGCTGAGCAGCAGTGAGAGCTGTTGGACAGGAGTGACTCTGTGCTCTGACTGCAGGAGCACAGCTGGGAACAGCCCCTGCCCTTCCCAGGAAACCATTTCCATCCCAAGCTGCTTAAAATGAAAGTGTTTCTCTTGTCAGAAATACAAATTTTGGCATCCTGCCTCTTAGCCCAGAGTAAGAGCAGTCCCTGGGTGACCCTCAGTGCTGCTGCTGAGGGAATCTCCCCTCATTGCTGCATTCTTCCCTTTGAATCTTTAACAAATAAATTTTTAAATAAATCATCAAGTTTCTTCTCTTTAACCTTGACTTCCCCATGTCTTACCTGTTGGACTATGTTTTTTTCTTTATTTAGAGATGGGATAACTGAGAGGTGTTTTAAAAATTTTTAATTTATTTTTAGTTTTATGAAGGTATTTATATATACCTTAATATATGTATATATAAAATACATATTACATATTGTATATTATAATATGTTTTATATATTATATATAAAAATACTGATATATATGAATATCTATTTTAAATATAATATAATATAATATAATATAATATAATATAATATAATATAATATAATATAATATAATGTAATATAACATATAAAAATATATGAAAATATATAATATTTGTTTTATATATATAACAAATATTGCCTGTAAATCAAATAAATAAATAAAATATATATAATATTTCTATTTATTTTTATATATATAAAATATATGTGTATAATAATATGTATAATATATAATGTATATTTTATATATGGTATATTATAATATGTGTTTTATATATTATATATAAAATACTAATATATGTGGATAATATGATATGATATAATATAATATAATATAATATAATATAATATAATATAATATAATATAATATAATATAATAATATATATTATATTTGGTTTTATATATATATATATAACAAAAATTACCTAATCCATTTCCCACATTACCAAACCTTGTTGGCCCAGGGTGGCACGTGGTGCTGGCATGTGCAGCCTGGCCCTGTGCTCAGGGCACATTTGTCACATCTCTAATGTTAAACCTGGTTCCTGTGGGTTTGCAGGTTGTGTTTGATCTCTGCTGAAAATTGACGCACGTGAAGCTTTAACAGGGGCCTGCAGAGTGAATTATAGAAATGAAATTGTAATTACCAGGTGATTTCATTGCTTCCCTTAAATAATTCTCCTGAACAAAGCAGCAATTGACAAAAAAAGGCTGCTCGAGTTCATCTGTGTTTTCATGATTCAGCTTATTTGAGGATTCCTGAGCAAAAACTGTGCTGCTCCTGCTCTTCCCTGAGGCAAGAAGGTGTTGGTGGGAAGGTGTTAAAGGGCGCTTTGGTGAGCTGGGCTGAATGTTTTATTTCTGAAGCAGCATCAGCCTTGTTCTGTGGCTTCCTGCAGCTACTGAGTCACCAAACCACGTGTGAAATAGCTGTTAAGTGTCAACAGCAATGTCAGGTGTCAGCTCTTGGAAATGTTCAGTCTAATGCACTCTTTCCTTGCACAGAAAACACACGAAAAGCAAAAATACTGGGGAGCTTGAGCAGCCCAAAGCTCACCCATTTAAACCCTTTTTTTAGTAGAGCACAACCTATGACCTGTCAGATATTGGCTCATTAAAATTCATTGACACAGAATGTTTTTAGCTGCTGACTGACATTGATCTAATGAATTCTTCAGGAAGAATTTAGAAGATTCTAGATCAGGAAGAACTTCCTGGAAAGGGTGGTCAGGCATTAGAAGGAGCTGCCCAGGGAGGTTTGGAGTCCCCATCCCTGCAGGTGCCCAAGGAGCACCTGGATGTGGCACTCAGTGCTCTGGGCTGGTGACAAGGTGGGGATTGGGCACAGGTTGGACTTGAGGGGCTGGGAGGGCTTTTCCAGCCTCAATAATTTTGTGTTTCTAAGTCTAAGAAGTTAATTTATTCCAGGAACTGCTCTCCAAGTTCTGAGCTGCTGGTAAAGTTTTCTTTGCCTGTGTGGGGGCCCAGTTTCAGCAGCCTAAGCTGAATAATAATGGGGGGCTCTGGTTGCAGCAGTTTTTACTGAAGGGCTGGGAAAGGCTTTGAAGCCTTGCTGAGAGGAGGGGAATGAGCTGTGTGGTTGCTTCCCTGCAGCAGGTACAGGTAGAAGCAGGTCATTCCTGCCTATGGAAAAAATCCATCTTTTCTGAGCATCGTGGTGCTCTTCACTTTTTCAAAGAAAATTTTCAAGATTCTTGCCTTAGGAAAAACCCAAATGCATATTTCATGCAAACCTCCAGATTTTGTTGGATCACCTAGGAAACAACTCTCTCTCTTTATTTTCTTTAGAATGAGGTTTTTCTTCTCACTTTTCCCTTGTCACTTGTGGCACCAAGCTCCATTGACAGGATCATCTCTTTCAAAGGCCTCTCCCCTGCAGTGTCCAGAGGCCACTGACAGAAACCTGAAAAACTTCCTTGAAGATTTTACAGCTCTTTGCCAGATCTTCATTTCCCCCATGAGCTTGTCAGGAAGCTAAATTAGGACTGATTCACATTTGGATCAACAAGATATAAATACAGAATGCCCAGAAGGTGCAGAGAACACAATGCTGGGAAGGGCTGTTCCCCAGGAGGGAATGAGCTGTAGCTGAGAACAGAAGGCCTGTCCTTACTCCTACAAGCCCAGTAGTGGTATTTGCACTGTGTGTGCAATTTTGTGTGCAAATTTGTGAGTGCAAATTTGTGTGAGTCCCTTCTGTGCCTGCTGCCCAGTGGGACAGTTTTTTTACATTAACCCACAGCAGGTATAATTTACACAAATGCACTGTAGGTGCACGAGGCACCTGGAGCCTCTTTTGCTTGGAAAAAGCTGGAAGGACATGAGATTTTGCTTCTCAGGTGAGATGAGCTGCTGGGCCTCTCCTTTGGAACATTTCTTTAGCTGAATTTTAATACTAAAACCAGCAGGGAGCCATGAGAAAATAGTGGGATTCAAACCATGCCTGTAGAACTCCCACAATATTCCACAATATTGGCTTGGAATACACCAGGGAATACACCCTTGGCTTTGGGGTATTCCAGAATATATCAGCAGGAGCTGAAGGTGAGTCCAGGTGTGCCAGAGGCCAAGGACACCTGGCTTGGATCAGCAATAGTGTGGCAGCAGGAGCAGGGCAGTGACTGTTCCCTGAGCTGGCACTGCTGGGGCACCTCCAGTCCTGGGGTCAGCTCTGGGCATCTCATGGTGAGAAGGACCTGGGGGGGCTGGGGGTGTCCAGGGCAGGGAATGGAAGCTGGGGAGGGGCTGAGGGAGCTGGGGGGGCTCAGCCTGGAGCAAAGGAGGCTCAGGGGGGCCCTTGTGGCTCTCACAGCTCCTGCCAGGAGGGGACACTGGAGGATCGGGCTGTGCTCCAGGGAACAGGGGACAGGAGCAGAGGGAACGGCCTCAGGCTGGGCCAGGGGAGGTTTGATTGAATATTGGGAGAAGTTCTTCACAGAAAGAGTGATCAGGCATTGGCACAGCTGCTCAGGGCAGTGGTGAAGTCCCCCATCCCTGGGGGCAGGGGTTGGTGGCAGCCTTGGCAGTGCTGAGGAACAATTGGACTTGGTGCTCTCAGAGGGCTTTTCCAGCCTTTCTGGCTGTGAAAGCTGAGTGTGCTTCCCATCTCTGCTCCCCAGGCAGCAGCCACAGGACCTCCTGCCCTGGGGTGGCTCTGGTGTCACAGCACCAGAAAATCTGCTCCCTTTGTCACCAGGGGGCTGGGGGTGGGACGGCACCAGGCAGGGTCATGGCAGTGCCCAGGGAGTGTTCACTGTGTCAGACTCTGCAAACAAATCCCAGTAAATCAATTACTTGATTGATCTGAGCATTGATCTGAGCTCTGAGGGGCAGATCCAGCCCCAGGGGACTGGACTTTGGTTTCAGCTCCCAGGACCTGGAGTGTGGAGAGCCCAGAGTTTCCCCAGGTCCTGGTTGAGGAACTGGTGCTGTGTCACAGACATCTTTTATGAAAAATCCTTTCTTTAGGATTTTTCCTCCTGAGAAGCTGAGAGGCCTCAGGAACAAAATGTAAGCAATGGTTATCTGCTGCTGTGGGATGCAACAGGTGCATCTGGGATTGGTCTCATGTGGTTGTTTCTAATTAAAGGCCAATCACAGTCAGCTGGCTCAGACTCTCCGAGCCACAAGCCTTTGTTATCATTCCTTTTTTCCCTATTCTTAGCCAGCCTTCTGATGAAATCCTTTCTTCTATTCTTTTAGTATAGTTTTAATATAATATATATCATAAAATAATAAATCAAGCCTTCTGAAACATGGAGTCAGATCCTCATCTCTTCCCTCATCCTCAGACCCCTCTGAGCACGGTCACAGTGCTGCTCTGCTCCAGCACCCAACATGTGGCACCAGGCACTCCTAACCTACTTTCTCAGGGCCATTCAGTGTTTCATAGCCTTTAGGCTTTTTTCTTCCATTCATCTGCTTCCTAAAATAATCTTGGTTACTCAGCATCTCTTCCTGTGAGATTCCCAGGCCCTCAATCACGTTCTTCACCTTCTCTGAACCACCAGATTCTCCTTCACATTCAGCACCCTGGTCCTTCACAGGCTGTTCCAGGTGAACCATGGCTCCCAGGACATTATTCCCATGTTATTCCTTGCCTGTGCCAACATTCTGCTTTTTCTGAGCTGCCTCATGTCTCAGTGCCAAGATCTCTCCAGAGCTGTCTGAAATCATCCTCGGTTGCTTTTTCTGAGTCAGTGCCGTTAATGTAAAGCTGTCACAGAGCTCCCCAATTTGCATTTTTTGCCTTTATCTGCTCTGAACTTTGTCACTCTGCTGCCTCCTGACTGAGGATATTTAAGTTCTCCTGTTGTCTCCTGATTTCACCCCGGAAAATCCTATTTATGTTCATCCTCCTCACGTCTTACCCTTGTCTCCCCTTCTCAGTTGATTAATAAATATCTCAGTGACTGTGATACAACCATGACTCTGGGTTTGCCTCAGTGAAAAACAATTCCTACTTTGTGTCCTACTTTCTTAGACATTTCCAACAAACCTTTAACACCCTGCCTGGTGAGTTTTTAGGTGTTGAGGGGCATCCACCAGCCTGGGCGAGGTGGAGCTCCAGGGAGAGCTCAGAGCCTTTTCCAGGCCCAAAGGGGCTCCAGGAGAGCTGCAGAGGGACTGGGAACAATGGATGGAGGACAGAACCCAGACCAAGGATGGCTCAAAGCCTCAGGTCTGGGCTGTGCCAGGGCAGGGATTCTCCATTTGGGGTTCCCAAAGCTCATGGACAATGTGGGGACAACACCTGGGATTGGGATCCACTTGGGACCCGGGCTTGAATCTGGCCTTGGTTTGAGTGAAAACTGGAATTTCCCAGGGTGCCACAGCTCTGCTGGATGACTGGGAATGTTGCTCCTCTGTCTCTGTATAATAGGATTACAGGGACCATGATCCCTTTTCTGTGCTCCAAGGTCCAAGGAGAAAACCTGTTTAGGAGCTGTGTGGGTTTGGGGTATTTTTGTGTGAGTTTGGGGTATTTTTGGGTGACTTTGGAGTATTTTTGTGTGAGTTTGGAGTATTTTTTTTTGTGAATTTTGGCTGTTTGAGTTTAGGGGGTTTGTTATGTAACTTTGGGGTATTTTTGTACAAGTTTGGGGTACTATTGTGTAAGTTTGGGGCATTTTTGTGTGAGTTTGGAGTATTTTTGTGTGAATTTTGGCCGTTTGTGAGTCTAGGGTGTTTGTTGTGTGAGTTTGGAGTATTTTTGTGTGAATTTTGGCTGTTTGTGAGTTTTAGGGTGTTTGTTGTGTGACTTTGGGGTATTTTTGTAGGAGTTTGGGGGCATTTTTGAGTGAGTTTGGCGCTTGGCATTGCCTGGTTTCATTTCCTGTGTTCCTGCAGGGATCAGTGGGACTCACAAGGTGTTTCTGTGCAGGTGAATCGTTTTAACAAGGTGGAGGACAGGGCCATTTTCATCACTGACAGACACCTGTACAAGATGGACCCCATGAAGCAGTACAAGGTGATGAAGACCATCCCCCTCTACAACGTGAGTACAGCACTGGGGATCCTCTTCTGGGGCTCTTTCAGGGCAGTGGCTTTACTCTGTAGCTCCATTTTCATGTCTATAAAATGGAGAAAGTCCTTGGGTTGCAGTTTCTGATGTATTTAATGCTTTTATAGCAGTTACAGTGCAGTTATTGCAACACCAAAGCATCAGGGTGGGACTGTTGGGGTGTCCTGGGCAGGACCAGGGGTTGGACTGGATGATTCTGGTGGGTCAGGATATTCCATGGTTCTATGATCATATTAGCTTTTAATTTTGGTGCATAAAATAAAAGCTAAAGCCCAAACTGCCTCTTGCAGTTCTCTGCTCCCTCCCTGTTTGAATTTGCTTTGCTGTGTGCAGGATGCTGGCCCTGGCAGGGGTTGGCATTTCACAGCAGCTTATGGCACTGTTCTGTGTCTCTGAGGGCTTGTCTGATCCTTCAGGTTCTGCTTGAATTTATTTTTTTTTTTCTTTTTTAATATTTGTTCACATTTAATATAAATCTTACCAAAGCTAAACTGAGAATTACAGTGAGGTCTGGCCTTGGGGGTAGCAGGGTGGAGCTGCCAGGCAGTGGATTAGCAGGGATGGAATGGGTGGGCAGCACCTCAGCTTTGCTCCCCAGCATCCTGGAGCAGGGATTCAGCTGAGTCTCCCTCAGCCTGAGGTGCTCTGGTTATCTCCAACCTCCAGAGCCTGCCTGGAAATGCCCTGCATGGATTTTCTGGGATGTTTGCATTTGGAGAAATGACAAACCTGGCATTTCTGTATTGCTGGGAGGGGAGGGATGGGATTAGGGTGAGGGTGAAATCTCATCTGCAGATGTGGAGGGGATGATTAGCTCTGGCTGCATCCATAATGTTGGGTTTAGAGTCTCCTCCTGCCCTCCTTGCTGGGCACCCAGCACAGAGTATCCATGGAGTAGCTACTCCCAGTAGGAATCCTGGCTGCAGCAGGCAGTGTCTCCATGGCAGTGCCTCTTGTTTTGAAAGGAAGCTGCCCTGAGCAGCTGTTTTCCTGGCTGCTGTTCTGTCCCAGCATTGGTGTCTCTGTGCTCTGAGGGGCTGGCAGCACATCCTGCTGTGTGACTGTGAAAACCAGGGTGCAAACACCCCCAGCCTGGTGAAAACCAGGGTGCAAACATCCCCAGCCTGGTGCAAACATCCCCAGCCTGGTGAAAATCAGGGTGCAGACACCCCCAGCCTGGTGAAAACCAGGGTGCAAACATCCCCAGCCTGGTGCAAACACCCCCAGCCTGGTGAAAACACCCCCAGCCTCCTGAAAACCAGGATTCAAACATCCCCGGCCTGGTGCAAACACCCCCAGCCTGGTGAAAATCAGGGTGCAGACACCTCCAGCCTGGTGCAAACATCCCCAGCCTAGTGAAAACACCCCCAGCCTGGTGAAAATCAGGGTGCAGACACCTCCAGCCTGGCGAAAACACCCCCAGCCTCCTGAAAACCAGGATTCAAACACCCCCAGCCTTCTGAAAACCAGGGTACAGACACCCCCAGCCTGGTGCAAACATCCCCAGTCTGGTGAAAATCAGAGTGCAGACACCCCCAGGCTAGTGAAAACCAAGGTGCAAACACCCCCAGCCTGGTGAACAACACTCCCAGTCTGGTGAAAACACCCCAGCCTGTTGAAAAATAGGGTGCAAACACCCCCAGGCTGGTGAAGAATAGGGTGCAGACCCCCCCAGGCTGGTGAAAATCAGGGTGTAGACCTCCCCCAGGCTCCCAGCAGAGCTCAGACACCCCCACACTCCCAGCCTTTTAGCAGAAGGGTTTTCCACTCCTGATTTTCCAGGTGTTCCCACCCAGGTGTTTTTTGGTGATGTGGACAAGGCAGGATTTTGTCCATCAGGATTTCTCACTGTTGGTTTCTCCACCTTTACCTTAACCAGAGTGTCCAGGTCACTGAAATTCACTGAGTGCAGGACTAATGAGAGATAAATCTGTGTTGATCACAGGTTTAGGACAATGTCTGTTTTACCTGTGTGCCTGATGGGTATAAAGGTGCAAATTGTATTTACAGCAGCACAAAACCAGATCATTTGTTGGTCACCTTAACATTTCCCTCTGAAATCCTTAATGCCTTAAACATTAGAGCTAAGCAAGTCAGGTACAGTTTCAGAAAGAAAATTCAGAAAGAAATGTCAGTAATTGTTGTTTTTTCACCAGTAAAAGGTGTGTTAAAAACAGAATATCCATTCCAACAGGGAGCCCTAGGGCAGGCTCTGTGGTGGTGCTGTGTTGGCTGTTTTGGCTGTATTTTGGCTCAATATTGGTTGTATTTTGGCTCTGTGTTGTATTTTTGGCTCTGTGCTGTATTTTTGGCTGTGTTTTGGCTCAATATTGGTTGCATTTTGGCTCTGTGTTGTATTTTTTGCTCTATTTTGTCTTTTGGGCTGTATTTTGGCTCAGTGTTGGTTGTATTTTGGCTCTGTGTTGTATTTTGGCTCTATGTTGTATTTTTGGCTGTATTTTGGCTCTGTTGGTTGTGTTTTGACTCTGTCTTGTATTTTTGGCTATATTTTGGCTCAATATTGTTTGTATTTTGGCTCTGGGTTGTATTTTTGGCTGTATTTTGGCTCAATATTGGTTGTATTTTGGCTCTGTGTTGGATTTTTGGCTCTATGTTGTATTTTTGGCTGTATTTTGGCCCAATATTGGTTGTATTTTGGCTCTATGTTATATTTTTGGCTATATTTTGGTTCAATATTGGTTGTATTTTGGTTCTGTGTTGTATTTTGGCTCTGTCTTGTATTTTGGGCTGTATTTTGGCTCTGTGTTCGTTGCATTTTGGCTCTGTGTTATATTTTTGGCTATATTTTGGTTCAATATTGATTGTATTTTGGTTCTGTGTTGTATTTTGGCTCTGTCTTGTATTTTGGGCTGTATTTTGGCTCAGTGTTGGTTGTATTTTTGGCTCTGTGTTGTATTTTTGGCTGTATTTTGGCTCTGTGTTATATTTTTGGCTATATTTTGGTTCAATATTGATTGTATTTTGGCTCTGTATTGTATTTTTTGGCTGTATTTTGGCTCAGTGTTGTATTTTGGGCTGTATTTTGGCTCTGTGCTGGTTGTATTTTGCCTCTGTGCTGGTCATGTGGCTGCTTTGCAGTTCCTCAGGACAAGAGCAGTTCGTGGTCTGTGCAGATGGGTCCCTTGCTCTGAGAATTCTCCCATTTCTGCCACTGTAAATCAGTTTTATTGGTGGATGTGCAGTTATTCCCTTCAGTAACCTACCACAGGCACTCTTGGCCAGGCAGTTTCTTTGACCTGAGCAGGAGTCCTTGAGATTCCAGGGGTCCTTGGTACAGGAGGGATGGCTCCAGGAGATGCTCTGCTCACCCATACAGGTTGTCAAGGTAACATCCCAGGATGGAAATTTGATTAAACCAAGCTTTGGTGGATTCTGTGGTGTAAAATCCCAGCTCTGTTCACAGCCTCTCCCTGCTCCTGCCCCTCCTGCCCTGGGGAGGAGCCCCAGCCCTGCCTGGGCTGCCCTGGGACTGGGGTGGGCACTGATCCTGCTGGGGGATCCAGAGCCCCCTGAGCTGCAGGAGGGGGAGAGGAGGAGAATTTGGGGTGTCTTTGATTTATACACAAAATATTTCACAGAATAATGGGATTGAATTTGGATTGGAAGAGATCTTAAAAATGATCCAGTGCCCCCCCTGCCATGGCAGGGACACCTTCCACTATCCCAGGCTGCTCCAAGCCCCGTCCCACCTGGCCTTGGGCACTGCCAGGGATCCAGGGGCAGCCCCAGCTGCTCTGGGCACCCTGTGCCAGGCCTGCCCACCCTCCCAGGGAAGGATTTTTTTCCTATTATCCACTCTAAACCTACTCCCTTCCAGTTCAAAGCCACTCCATTTGTATTTCTATTGCCAGGATTTCTCAGATTGAACCCTGGCAAAGTCAATCCTGTTGAACAGCTGTTTGTTCCTTGTTGCAGTTATGGTTTATATTTGTTACCTAATCTTTATATTTGTGTTGTTTTTCCACCTCTGAGTTGCCTTGAACTCTCTCCCCATTTTTCTGTGCCCTCTTTCATAGAAGCCTTTCCACCATGTGGAAGGAGCTGATCATGATACAGAAATTCCTTCATTTTTGGGACAAGAGCAATGGTTTGAAATGTTCTGAAGGCTTTTTGGGGACAAAATGGACAATAATGGCACCAGTAGTGATGTGTATCCATGGAGCAGCCCCGATGAGTGTTCTCTGGGAAGAAGGATGCTCCTTCCCATGCCCAGGGCTGGAATCCTCTGCCTGCTGCCTTTCAGGAGTGCCCTGCCAGCACAGCAGCATCCTCAGGGGTGGTGTTTCCATGGAGATCTCACTGGATTCAGTCAGCTGATGGCTGCTGCACACACCAACTTGTTTTCATCTGAGGAAATCTCTCCCCATCTCCCAGAGCCAGGTTTGCCTGGAGTCCCTCCTGTCCCTGCTCAGTGCCAGCTCTGCACTGGGACAGGGGAAAGGGCTGGGAACTGAACCAGGTTTGATTTGCTTTAGATGGAAGGAAGGGATTTTTTACAGTGAGGGTGGGCAGGCCCCAGAGCTGGGGCTGCCCCTGGATCCCTGGCAGTGCCCAGGGCCAGGCTGGATGGGATTGGAGCCACCTGGGACTGGAAGGTGTCCCTGCCATGGCAGGGGTGGCACTGGCTGATCCTTAAGGTCCCTTCCACCCAAACCATCCCATGGCTGTGGGTGAGGAATGTGCCATTCTCTACCCAACCTGACAAACAACAGCTTCCCTGGCAGCCCTGCTGCTTTCTCCACGTGGAGCTGCTGCTTTGGGGGATTCTCTGTGTGGATTTTTCATCTGCCAGCAGAATACCAACACACAGTGCCCTTCTTGTTTTCACCTGAATTAAAACCAAACAGGTACTGCCTGAGATTAATTAAAAGGCACCCAAGCAGCAGAAAGCTCTTGCACCCCCATCTCCCCTGCACTGGTGAACATAATAAAGGATGTTCTGCAGAAGCTGAGGATTTTTTCCTGCTCTTCAAGCAGGGCCAATATTAGTGTTGGTAAATACTGAGATAAGCACCTCCTCTGAAACGATTTCTTTTGTGTGGCATTTATTCACTCAGAGTCTTGTAGGGGAGGGGTGAAATGGGAAGATTTTGAAGGGCTCTTGGCCTCCTAACAGGGTTCTGTTGAATAATTAATGTTTAAATTGCCTTTTCAAATCCAACACTGCGACTTGTTCATCTTTCACACTCGCTGCACATTTAAAACCTTGATGGCAGCAGTCCCTGTGGTGCTATTGTGCTCACAGGAGGGTATTTAAGCATGCAAATTAATTTTAAGGGACACTGGAAAGCCAGGCAGCTGTCAATGCCTGTGCATGAGGTGGAGCTTGTTGGGAAAGCATTTCACAACCCCAAAATAGCCTGAACAAGGAATAAACCCCACCTGTGCTGGGGCAACTGGTGACAGGAGGGCCCTGCCTGGGGCTCCAGGGTCAGCAGCTGCTGCCCTTCATTCCTGGGGTACAAACCAACAAAACCCCAGGGGCTGCACCTTGTGTGGAGTCTGATCCCAAAAATAGGGCACAGACCAGGCTGCTGGGCTGGGCTGGGCTTCTCTGGGGTGGCTGAGGCATCCAGAGCTGCTGGAGCAGCTTCTTTGGAAATTCCACATTGTGAGCAAAGCCAGGGAGCAGCCTGAGCCCCCTGGGCTGGCAGGAGTTGGGAATCTCCAGCTGGGCTGGGGGACACAGGAGCCTTTGGCCCTAAACAAGGGAATAATGGGACTGTAATTTCAACAAAATGCTTTATGGGTGCCTCTCACTTGTAGGGGAATGGGGCTGCCCTCTGCAAATTCCTGAATGGATCAAGGGAGCCCTTTAATGGATAGGGAAAGTCCTCTGTGTTCTGTCTGTGCTTATCATCCTTTCACCATTTTATTTTAATTTTATTTTTATTTTATTTTATTTTATTTTATTTTATTTTATTTTATTTTATTTTATTTTTTATTATTTTATTTCATTTAATTTCATTTTGTTTCATTTTTTATTTCATTTCATTCATTATATTCTATTTATTTTATTCTATTTCTTTTGTCCCATGTATTCTATTCTATGTATTTTATCCCAATTACTATATTCTATTTATTTTATTCTATCTTCCTTTCTCTGCTTTGCTGTACTTGCCTTTTGAGGCTTTTTTTGCTCTCTTTACACTTTGTTTCCCCAGCACAGATCCTTTTCTTGCTTTCTCTAATATTCATCCGAGTAACATGTGCTCCCAGATTGCCCCTCCTAAAAATTCCTCTTTTTTTCCTTTGTGAGATGATGACAAAGCTTTTGATGAGCCAAGTGCAAAAAGAAAATGCCAGAAAATAAAATACCCAAACCAAACCCTTGCACCTTTTTATTTTGTTAGAAGAGGCAGACCTTAATCCATGCCTGAACATGGGAATCATTGTGGCTTTGCAGGGTTTGCCACTCAAATTCTTCCTAAATTCTTCTTACCCGCAATTCACAGTTCACAGAGCTGTTCAGGTTGAAAAAAACCTTTAAAATCATCAAGTCCAGCAGCAGCAGCACCAAACCACATCCTGCAGTGCCACATCCCCACATTCATTGGATATTTCCAGGGATGGAGACCCCGGCTGTGCCAGGGCTTCCAGTGAAGGAATTCTGCCAATATCCACCTGCCCCTGGCACAGCCCCAGACACTTCTGTGTCCCAGAGTGAGGTTTGGAGAGGCTGCTGGGCAGAGGAGGGTGACAGACACTCCTATGAGTGGGACAGACACTCCTATGAGGGTGACAGACAGACACTCCTATGAGGGGGACAGACAGACACTCCTATGAGGGTGACAGACACTCCTATGAGTGGGACAGACAGACACTCCTATGAGGGGGACAGACACTCCTATGAGGGGGACAGACAGACACTCCTATGAGGGTGACAGACACTCCTATGAGGGGGACAGACAGACACTCCTATGAGTGGGACAGACAGACACTCCTGGTGAGTGTGACAGACACACACTCCTGGTGAGGGTGACAGACACTCCTATGAGTGAGACAGACAGACACTCTTGGTGAGGGGGACAGACAGACACTCCTGATGAGTGGGACAGACAGACACTCTTGGTGAGGGGGACAGACAGACACTCCTATGAGGGGGACAGACAGACACTCTTGGTGAGGGGGACAGACAGACACTCCTATGAGGGGGACAGACAGACACTCTTGGTGAGGGGGACAGACAGACACTCCTGGTGAGGGTGGGACTCAGTGGGGTCACCCAGGGGGCGTTTGGGGAGAGCTCTGACCTGGGGTGCTGGGGGAGCAGCTGGGGACATCCTTGGGTGCCCCATGGCCCTGGGGGCACAGCAGTGACACAGGGGCAGTGACACAGGGGCACAGCAGTGACACAGCAGTGACACAGCAGTGACACAGCAGTGACAGAGGAGCACAGCAGTGACACAGCAGTGACACAGCAGTGACAGAGGGGCACAGCAGTGACACAGGGGCAGTGACACAGGGGCACAGCAGTGACACAGGGGCACAGCAGTGACACAGGGGCAGTGACACAGCAGTGACACAGGGGCACAGCAGTGACACAGGGGCACAGCAGTGACACAGGGGCAGTGGCACAGGGGCACAGCAGTGACACAGCAGTGACACAGGGGCACAGCAGTGACACAGCAGTGACAGAGGGGCACAGCAGTGACACAGGGGCACAGCAGTGACACAGCAGTGACACAGGGGCACAGCAGTGACACAGGGGCACAGCAGTGACACAGCAGTGACAGAGGGGCACAGCAGTGACACAGCAGTGACACAGGGGCACAGCAGTGACACAGGGGCACAGCAGTGACACAGCAGTGACACAGGGGCACAGCAGTGACACAGGAGCTGCTGGGAGCCATCCAGGCCGGGTGAGGACTCTCCCTCACACCTCTCAGGCTGCTGAATTCCACAGAGCTGCTGTTGTTTCTGCTTGCTCAGCTCCTGGGGGGACACCCACCCGCTGCCACCCCTCAGCTCCCTGGTGGGGGTTGGGAGCAGCCTGGAGAGGAGAGAACCAGCCTGGCAGTGCCAAAGGCACAGGGAACCAGGGAATCATGGAATGGCTTGGCTTGGAAGCGCCTTGAAGCCCACCCAGTGCCACCCCTGCCATGGCTGGGACACCTTCCACTGTGGTATTTTTGGGGTCCCCTGACAAAGGGAGGAAATTATGAATCTGAAACTCCATATTCTTAGAAGACTGATGTTAATTATATTATATTATATTATATTATATTATATTATATTATATTATATTATATTATATTATATTATATTATATTATATTATATTATATTATATTATATTATATTATATTATATTATATTATATTATATTATATTATATTATATTATATTATATTATATTATATTATATTATATTAGGCTTAACAAGAAAATAATGAAAAACCTGTGACTCTCTCCAGAGTCCTGACACAGCTGGGTTGTGATTGGTCATTAAGTAAAAACAATTCACATGAAACCAATCAAACATGCACCTGTTGGATGAACAATCTCCAAAGCACATTCCAAAGCAGCAAAACACAGGAGAAGCAAGTGAGATAATACTGTTTTCCTTTTTCTCTGAGGCTTCTCAGCTTCCCAGGAGAAGAATCCTGGGCAAGGAGATTTTTCCAGAAAATGTGCCAGTGACATTCCACTGTCCCAGGCTGCTCCAAGCCCCATCCAGCCTGGCCTGGGACATTTCCAGGGGTGGGGAATCAACATTCTTATATCAGCACAGCCAACCCTGTTCTCCCTTTCTCTCCTCAGCTGGTGGGGCTCAGTGTCTCCAATGGGAAGGACCAGCTGGTGGTGTTCCACACCAAGGACAACAAGGATCTCATCGTTTGTCTCTTCAGCAATGACCCCTCCAACGACAGCAGGATTGGGGAGCTCGTGGGGGTCCTGGCCAGTCACTTCAAGAGGTCAGTGCTGGGCTGGGGCTGGGGCTGCTGGACACCCCTTCCAAAGTGGAGACCATCCCTGGAGTCCCTGTGGGGCTTCACTGCAGCCCTGGGATGCCACAGTGACCTTTTCTCCCTGGCATTTTTGGGGCACACTTTTTACCTGCAACACTTGGTTGCCTCTTCTGCATTCCTCTGGTTGTCTTCCCTGTGTGTGTGTGACAGCCACAGGTGTTTGGGGGACAAATATCACTGAAGGTGCACTTGGGCTGTGTCACAGTGGCTCCTGAGCGCTTCCTAGAGCCAAACTCTTCATATTTAAAATTAAAATGGAGTTTTTCTTTGCTCAGATTGACCCCTGCTCCAGTATCATAAATCACCAGCAGGTGATTTATTGCTTGAGCAGTAAATCATTGCTGTGCAATGTCATCTCTGCTCCCTGAAGTCTGTCTGTCCTGTAAATCCCTGAGCCAAAGCTGATGATTGGGTATGGGGGTCTCTGGGATTGAGCTCCTGGAGCAGCAGGAGTCACCTGGATCCCAGCAGTGAATTCCAGGCTGCAGCAGGCACAGCAAGGAGCTCCAGGGAGAATCAGGGTGTGCAGTGAGCAGATCTTTGGGTTGTTCTGGCTGCTCCAGAGGAGGTTCCCAACAGGAACGGCGCAGCTTTGGCTTTTTGCTATTCACAAACTCCACAGAACTTTACAGGTAAATCTTCACACAGAGCTGTGAGTGGCAGGAAGACAAGAGGGAATTTTGGTCACTTTAGGGTATTTTTCCATGAATTCAAGAGGACTGTGCTAGTCCAGCCCCCTCTCACCACCAGTGTGCAGCTCAGGACTGGCTGTGCTTCTTTGGGCAGGGGCTGAGTCCTTTGGAAATGAATTCTCAGCATTTTGGTGTAACTTGTTTGGGGTAATTCAGTGCTGCAAAGCAACAGAAAACACTCTCTGGTTTTGCTTTTATTTCATGGCAAAGGCAGCTGCTCTTGCAGGCTCAGGAGATTCTGTAAGGGAATGTTTGTTTGGGAATCCTGGAAGTCCCTGGAGTTCTTCATCCAGCATCACCCTCAGGGGGCTGATGCTCCTCAGGGCCTTGCCAGCTCTCTGGTGTGGGGACAGGCTGTGACACTGTTGGTTCAGTGTCCAATTACCCAAAATTGCTTTTAATTTTGCTCAGATTGGTCCCCCAAGCAGCAGCTCTTGTGTGACCTGTCCCCCACTCAGCCTCAGGCAGAGGTTTCATTTTAACAAAGGATGTTGTGACCATCAGCCTGAAACATTGCACATTGTTCTCCTAAAGGTGGGAACTGCTGATTTCCAGTTTCTTACACTGATTTTAACAATGGCATTTCTATCTTTAAAAAGAATTTGGTTTAATCTAATCCCTGTGTGTAGGAGAATGGCAGTTAAATATATTTATGTGCTGATCAGCTCCACTTAACACAATATTAGCATTATTTTAGTGCTTCAAATGACAAATCTCAGCTGGGTAAATGGGAGAGCTGCTGTAGGAGCCCATTTTCTGCAGCATTCAATAAAAGTTCCTGGATGAAGGGCAATGCCCAGAACAACTTGCATTTAATTTCCCAAATATATAAATGCCATGGTTTCCCTCTTCAAATCAATATCTGTAAATCAAAACATTCAGGAGTGTATTAATGTTTTCCATCACTTTCCATTTTCCTAGAGTCACAAACTCCTGTCAGAGACTGGGATTAGCTGAGCCTGTGCTGGGGAGGCAGCGGGGGAATTCCTCATTAGCCAGGGAATTCCTCATTAGCAGGATTAGCTGTGGGTGTGCCTTGCCAGGGTCGGGTTTCTCTGCCCTGCCTGAGGAGGAGCTAAGGCTGGAGCCAGCAGGAAAATCTCAAAGCTAGGAGTTCAGTTGCTTGCAAGATCCCACCCATGGTGGGGTTTAAGAGCTCTGCTCCACTGGGGTGTGGGAGCAGCTCCTGGGGATTCTGGGGCTCTCTCTGAGCATTAAAGGCAATTTCCAGCCATCCCAGCACCCATCCTGGATCCCTGCTGGGAAGTTTTGGCAGGGCTGAGGTGTCCCAGGCACCTGTGGTTGTGTGGGTGCTGGTAGGTGATGATCCTTTACCTGAGTGTGATAAAACCATGTCAGTTCAGTGCCATCTGTGGTGTGGGAAAGGGCAGGAGGAGGCTGCTGGTGTTACCCAAACCTTCTCATCCAGATGCTTTCTATCAGGTTTTTTTTTTATTCCAAACTCTTTGAAATGGGGACTTCAATGCTGACCCAACTGTTTGGGAATTTTGGACATTTTCAGCAAGAAATAGCTTGGATATTTTAGAACTATTACAGAGGTGATATCTCTCAGTGCTGCTTTTGGTCACAAAGACTTCACATTTGGGAATGTTTTGCCTGATTCACATTTCTATTCATCACCCATGAAAGCTTCACAAAGCTGTATCTTTTAAAAGTTATTCCTGGTAGGAATTGTCTTACTTTGAGGTTGTGATTCACAAATAAGTGTTTATACAAAACTAACATGAGGCTGCTGTGAGCTGTGACATTTGTAGTGAGTTAACAGGAGTTCAAGTCACACTTCTACTCAATCAGCTGGATTTGGGTTATTTTTTTTACAATGCAGCTGAATTCCCAATGGAAATTGTGGGAAGCTGGATGAGGTGTTGCTGATGTAGTGACCAGGAAGTTCATGTGTGCAGTGTCCATGGGCCCCCCTGGGAATTCCCTGGCTCAGGGTTGGGCATCTCCTGCCAGAGCCCAGCAGGGCTGGGATCAGGGAGTGCCTGGAACAGCTGGGGGGATCCAGTGGAACCTTGCAGCAGCAGGAGTGTGAAATCTGCTCTGCTCTCAGGATCTCTGCTGGTCACAATGACCCCAAGATGTGTTAGAAAGTCTCTTTTCCCAGCTTGAAGAAGGAGTCAGAACTCTTCTCATTCTCAAGGTTGTTTATTGTTTCTTTTCTATAAAATTCTTTCTCCTGTCCTGCTGAGGTCAGTTCAGCAGGTCAGACAAAGGCACACTGGTGTTATCTTTTTATACTAAAAACTATTTGTACAATATTTACAATAGCGTTCCAATACCTATCACCTATGTTAGACAGTGAGCTTCTACTCTAAACCAATCTAAAAGTGTCAACATCACAGCTGAACATGGAGGCCAAGAAGAAGAAGGAGAAAGGCTGGACAGGCCTCAATTCCTCCATCTTGTCCCATTCTAAAAACCCCAAAAATCTATTTTTCACCCCCCTTTTCACTGTCATTCTACTTAAACTTTCATGGCTTGTAATTCTTCATATAAGGTTGGTGGTTGTTTTTTCCAAGGGCTAAATCAAAGGGACAGGGGTCTGGGGCTCTGTGCCAAGGTCTCTGAGCCCCCTGGGCAGGGCCTTGAATCCTCCAGGGCAGCCAGAGGAATTCCTGGGTTCTGACAATCTGGGGCATCTTTCTGCCCTTGGTGCCCAGCAGGAAGCAAAGGAGCTGTGCAGGGCTCAGTGCCCTCACCCTTGGTGCGCCAAGGCAGGGAGCAGCCCCTGGCAGCTCCTGCTGGAGGACAGGGGTGGCTGTAAAAGGGAAGGATTTGTATTTTCCTTTTCCATTTTACATCCCTCTGGCTCTAGAGGATGTCTGGAGCCAGCAGTGCAGGGCACTGAGGGTTTGCTGGGTGCTCTTCACCCAGCTGTGTGGGGTCCCCCCCATGTGGGCGATCTGAGCCCTGGGGGTGCTCAGGGGTCCCCAGGGAAGGTGCCCAAGGCCCATCCTGTCCCCAGGGCTCATTCCTTGCCCTCTGGGAGCAGACAGGGGCTGTTCTCTCTGCCTGCCCACACATTGGGATCAGGGAGTGGCTGCTCCAGTGCTTTCTGTTCCCAAATCCCCACATTGCCTGAGCCACAGCCCTCGGCTTCCTTCCAGCGTTCCTGGAGGGAAGGGGGAGTTAAAAGAGCAGTCAAAAGCAATCCCTGCAGAGCTCCAGCAGAAAATCACTTGCCTGAGGACAATTTTCTATTTTCCATTGCTCTTTGGGACTTGTCAGCCAATTTTAATCATCAGTGTGCCCTGGATTCATTTCCCTTCATTCTGGGTCTTACCCTGGAGCACTTGCTCTGGTCCTGATGGAGCAGGAATTCCCCAGGGGGGATCTCAGCCTGCCCCAGGGCTGTGGCTCCAGCTCCTGCCCCACACAGGGCTCCTGGTGTCCTCAGGAAGGTCCCAACCCCTGTCCCTGCCTCCTGCCCTCCATCCCTGCATCTCCCTGCATCAGGGAGGTGCCAGAAACTTCTTTGGTTGGGGAAGTGGAGAGGTTTGGCTGTTGGATTTAGTGTCAGCTGCACCTGTGTCACTGTAACACAGGGATGTCCTGTGTTATAATATAAAATATTATATTATTATGTGTGTGTATATATATAATATATATATTATATAATATATAATATGTTTTATATATAATATATAATAATGTATATTTTATATATTATAATATATTTTGTATATTATATATATTAAATTCTATTTTAATTTTATTTTATTACACATATTTTGTTATAATATGTATTATATATATTATATCTATATTTTCATATATATTTATATATAATATATATAAATATATTCTGTATATAATATATATATATACAGAACTTACATTTATTACAGAATTCCAGATGTAAATTGGAGCCACCTGGGACAAGTGGGAGGTGTCCCTGCCATGGCAGGGGTGGCACTGGGTGGGCTTTGAGGTCCCTTCCCACCCAAACCACTCCATGATTCCCCAATAATCAGCTCTGGTAATTCCTCTGTCCACCTCACAGTTGTAACTTGGGTAGAGAAATGAGTTTTCCTTAGGAAAACAAATGAAAGATTTGTTGTTTTGAGTGGCTCCAGGGCATGGAGAGGTGGAATTACAGCACCCTGCTGAGACTGTCTCTGGTTTAATTCTTGCACATCCTGGAAAACTCTCATTGCAACTTTTTCCAAATACTTGTCTTGTGGGAAGGGAACTCATCAAGAAGATCATTCCCTTCCATAAAACTCATCTTGCCCCTGCTGCCGCTGCTCATCCTCCATCTCTGAGTGGGTCCCTGGCCAGGGAAGCCTCCCCAGCTCACATTCCTGTGGAAAAGTATTTTTTGTTACACTTCTCAATGTGTTCCTGACATGGAAAAATAGATTTGTCTTCCTCAGTGTTGGATTAAGCCTTTTTCTGACCCAGACATGGGGCAGCTGAGAGGTGTTTTAAAAACTTTTATTCCATTTTCAGTCTCATGTGAAGGGTGAGACAATACAGATGTTAGAATTCACAGTATTACAATCAAAAGGTAACTATTTTAAATTACAATACATTATAAGTGTTTCTTGGCTTATCAGCTTTTGCTGCACCATGCTGTAAATGCCTTAAAGCCAATCATCTCAAATTACCCTTCATGAATCTTATTACAATGCATCTTTCACAGTTCTAGTTCTCCAAAGTATCTAATCTTATTTACAAAACCATCCTTTGAAACTTGTTTCCAGTTCCATTTCTCTCTCAACAATGTCTGTCCTATTCCATGGCATTTCTAAGTCAGCATTTCTTATCTCAAAGTTTACATACAATGTAAACCTTCTATCAGACTTTCACATTTTTCTACAAATCCATTTCCCACACCTCAGTGAGAACCACGCTGAGAACACAATGAGCTCAAGGGAGGAGTTTGGGATCTCCCCAGGCTGATGAGTTTGTGTGAATCCTTTATTTGAGTCCCAACCTCTGCATCTAAAAGTCAATTCTTGTGTCTGATAACATAAATAGTAACAATAAATTGTGTTTCATGGTCTTCCTTTCAGTCCAGAGAGGTTTTTTGGTCAATTTTCCTTCCCTAATCTGCCTGTGCCCTGCTACCATTGTGTGCCAGCACCAATTTTATACAAAACCCTCTGGAAAGTGGATTCAGTTTTATTCCTTTTTATCCTTTATTCCAGCAGCCCTGTGCAACTTTGGTGTTTTCCATTCTCTGAGCAGCTCCTGGATGCTAAAGCTCCATGTCCAGGGTGCTCCTGGGAGGGAGCTCTTGGTAAAAATGAAGTTCTTGGGGCTTGAGGTGATGAAGGAGATTGATATTCCTTCCCATGGTGTCTCTTGGGGTTTCCTGGAATTGTTCTGTGTTCAGGAAATCTTCCCCAAGGCACTTAAAAATCCTGGATTACTTTGGGAATTTGCACCCAGCTTTCCTCAGTAACTGGAATTCCCGGGGAATTATATTTTAAAAATTGACTAAACTATACTAAAGAATACAGAAAAGATACTTACAGAAGGCTAAAAAGATAATAATGAAAACTCCTGACTTTGGAAAGAGTCCTGACACAGCTTGGCCCTGATTGGCCATTGAGTTAAAACAACTCACAGCAGAAACCAATGAAACAATCACCTGTGGGGAAACAATCTCCAAACACATCCCAAAGGAGCAAAACACAGGAGAAGCAAATCAGATAATCATTGTTTTCTTTTTTCTCTGAGACTTCTCAGCTTCCCAGGAGAAAAATCCTAAGCAAAGGGATTTTTCCAGAAAATGTGAATACCACAGTTTCCCACTTTGGTTTCCCACCTTGGCTCTGATTATTCCCAATAAAGGTCTTGGTGTGCTCCAGAGCCAGAGCCTGGGCCAAGCTTAGGAAAAGCTTTGCCTTTAACTGCACTCCTTCAGTTTGGAGAGAGCTCTCAGGGTCAGTCCCAAAGAGGTTTCTGTAAAAATGAGGACAGCAATGGTTTTCAAGGCCTTAATATTTTTAGGGACATGGAAATTTAATAAAATAAAGAAGATCAGTAGGTTGGTCATGTTTGAAATAATAAGGAAAATATGCATTTTTCTCTTTAGTATTCAAGGGAATATTAAGTGTTGATATTGATAAATATATTAGATATTTGATCCAGCCATTTTTTAAGATTCTTACATAAAATATCATGAAAATGCACATTAACAAAGCTTTCCTGCTCTTTTGCTCTGGGGCATCTTCAGCAGAGCCAAAACTGCTCTTCTCAGCTTCCTTTCCTCCCATTCTCCTCTGGCCTGGCTCGTTGCATCTCCTGAACTCAGATCTGAGTTGTTCTCCAAAAGGCATTTCTGTGACTGCTCTGTCAGAAGTCATTGGGATCCCAGAAAATTATTCTATTTAATGATTTCAGTCTATTTAGTGATTCTAATTAGTGATTCTTCACATAGATCAAATGTTATGCTTAGAGGGGAGGTTTGGGTTTGGGTTTTTTTCTGGATGTGTGGAGAATCTCACTGATAAAATCTGAATGTGCTGAAGACCCTGAGCTTGGGGCTTGGCAATTTTGGAAATGTTTGAGGACCTTTTAATCAGACTCTAAATATTTGGCCAAAATATTGGCTCCCAACAATTCCTTCTGAAGCTGAGGTCAAATAGATTAGAATTTAAACATGGCTGTAGTGGAAAAACAAGAGAAAACTGTTTATTTCTTGACAGATTTTCGAGCTTTTATATTGGGGTGTGTTTTTTTCAATAGATACAGAACTGAATCTGTGAGCTTAAAGTTAAAGCTTGTGCTGTAAAGCAGGCTGGGAAAAAATCCTGTTCCTGGTGTAAAACTGAAGTAGATCAACTCAATCCATGAGCCTGGAGTGTTGCTCTCTGTACAAATCCTCCTACACCGGGTTGTCATTTTTTACCCACATTTCTGATTGTGTTTGGTCCTTGGCTCTCCTCTTTCCCCTTTGCTCTGCCAAATTCCTAAATTAAGCAGTGTTGGGTTTTTGATGTAATATAAGAAAGATTTGCATAAGTGCAGTTATGGTAATTTTGTGGTGAGTTTTAATGTGTTGGCTTCATTTCAGCCCTTCAGATCCTTAAATCACTTTTGATTAGCTGTTGCTTAAACATTGCTTTTTTCCCCCCTTTTGAAAACAGATGCATTGAGGATGAGCTGAGGCGAATTTTGTGTAAATCTGCTTTGTTGCTGGAGTCAGCCTGAGAGCCTTTGCCCCTTTCCTCTTTCTCCTTTCCTTTCCTTTCCTTTCCTTTCCTTTCCTTTCCTTTCCTTTCCTTTCCTTTCCTTTCCTTCCTTTCCTTTCCCTTTCCTTTCCTTTCCTTTCCTTTCCTTTCCTTTCCTTTCCTTTCCTTTTCCTTTCCTTTCCTTTCCTTTCCTTTCCTTTCCTGAATTTCCTTTCCTGAATTTCCTTTCCTGAATTTCCTTTCCTGAATTTCCTGAATTTCCTTTCCTGAATTTCCTTTCCTTTCCTGAATTTCCTTTCCTGAATTTCCCCCACTGCAGGACTGGCCAGGCAGTCACAGGGGTGGATGATTTGAGGTTTGATTTCTTCAGTACAAAAGTCCTGAGAGGTGGGAAAAGGAAACTGAAAGCAAAGAGGATAATGCTGTAATCCCATTAAATCCCTGGACCTTAAATCCCAGCCTGCATTTCCCCATTGTCCTCATCCTTCCCCTGAACATCCAGTTCCATACTGGGAGCTGCTCTGTTTGCCTGCTGCTGGTGATTCCAGAGCACACAGCTGCTTTCAGGAGGCTGCCACACATTTCCCCTGGAATTCTGTTCCATCAGTTCTTTCCTTCTCCAGCATTTTCCCTCGGTTAAGGGCCCCAGTGACTGACAGCAGACAAAAAACCAACAACACAAAAAGCTCCATCATGATCATATTTACTGGTGACCTACTTAAAATGCTCTTTGCTGCTGCTCTGGTGTGTGCAGCAGTGCTGCTGGCTGGAGTCTCCAGGGAATTGCTGCTGGAATGATAATGAATGCACAACGTGGCCCCTTGCTTGTTTAACTGAAGCCTCTCAAAGACATGGTTTATTTTTTATTGCATCATTTAGACTTCCTTTTTCTCCCCCACTTGTGATGTATATTCCCATTTTTTGGTCTCCTGCTTCGTGCTCTAAACTGCAGGCAGAGCTATTGTTTGAAGTGATGCCATTAAATCATGGGATGCCTTCATCTTTTGATAATTTTTCTGTTTGTTTTTCAGGAAAATTAGGCTTTTAGCTCTCTCCTGGAGAGTCTGAGCTGTGTTGTCAAAAGGCTTGTGTTGAGCATAATTTTTTTTTTTTCTGGTGAAAATACTCTAGCAGAGGTGATTATTTATTTAACAAATGCTTTACACCTGCCTTGGTACATTTTTGTAGGGTTGTTGTAAATGGGTTTGCAGTGCAGGATGGGAAGTCATCAGCATTTTGCATATTCATGGGATCATGGAATGGTTAGGGAGGGAAGGGGATTTAAAGCCTATCCATTCCCACCCCTTCCACTATACCAGGACACTGCCAGGGATCCAGGGGCAGCCCCAGCTGCTCTGGGCACCCTGTGCCAGGCCTGCCCACCCTCCCAGGGAACAATTCCCAATTCCCAATATCCCATCCAGCCCTGCCCTCTGGCAGTGGGGACCATTCCCTGTGTCCTGTCCCTCCATCCTTGTCCCCAGTCCCTCTCCAGCTCTCCTGGGTCCCCTTTAGGGGCTCTGAGCTCTCCCTGGAGCCTCCTCCAGGCTGAGCCCCCCCAGCTCTCCCAGCCTGGCTCCAGCCCTTGGACCATATTTGTGGTCTCATCTGGACTCACTCCAACTTTTTAATTGTATCTCTCAAGTCTTCCTGGTTTTCCTCTTCACCAGTTCTTTTAGAGGAAGGTTTGGATGTTCCTTCTCACTCCCCAGTGCCCTGCACTGCTGTGGTTGGTGAGAACTGGGCTGTGTTTGCTGTAATTTGTGCATTTAGGATTGAGTGTGTCCATGGAATGGTAAATTAATCCTACCTTTGCAAAGAATGCTATATCCCATCCCTGGAGGTGTCCAAGGCCAGGCTGGATGGGGCTGGGACAGTGGAAGGTGTCCCTGCCATGGCAGGGGTGGCACTGGTTGGGCTTTAAGGTCCCTCCCAACCCAAACCATTCCATGGTTTCATAATTCCATGAATATCAGGATGTAGAAATCCACTGAAGTCATGGATAAGGGATCACACCTGAAATGTTCTTTTCTGGTGGCTGTGAATCCTTCTGGGCTCACACCCCAGTCACACAGAGCAGGCTGTGTTTCCATGCCAGCCTGAATTCCCTGACCTCAAATCCAAACAGAATTCCTAAGCAACATGGATAGTAATGCATAAAATAAATTCTGCCCCCTGTCTTCTGCATTTCCCGGCACCCCAGAACTGTGTTATTAGAGCAAAGCCCTGGGCTTAGGTGTAAATAACAAACTCAGCTCCCTGAAGTCCATAGGATCACAGATTCAGGTTGGAAAAACCCTCCAAGATCTGAGTCCAGCTGTTCAAGGCCACCACTGAGCCCTGTCCCCAAGTGCCACATCCACAGGGCTTTTAGCCCCTCTATGGGTGGGGGACTCCAGCCTTGCCCTGGGCAGCTGTTCAGATAATTCCCCAGATAATTCAGATCATTCCTGGCTTCTCAGCAAACAGAAAATTCCTGTTTTCTCTCTGCCTGGGGATGGGATGTGCCGAGGGAACATTTGCCACCCTCTCCCAGCAGCTCTGGGGTTCTCTGCTCTGTGCTCTGGGGTTCTTTGCTCTGTGCTGTCCCCACAGAGGTGACAGAAACCATGGAGGAGGCAGGACAAGAGGAGAATCAGCTCCACTGTAAACCACTCAGGATCTGTGGAAATTTGTTCAGTCTCTGGCTCCAAATGAGGCTGGAAGGAATGTTCAGTTCTCCTCTAAGTGGTGAGGAGGAGCTGGTCAGGAGCACAAACATGGGAACAGCTCAGTGCTGCTTTAGGAGCAGGAATTCACCCCTGGTGTCCCCTCAGTCCATGGCCACGGTGTCCCCTCCAGCTGGGGTAACTCCCAGGTGGTGGCTGAGCTTTATCAAGTGATTTTGGAGCCTTTGGAGTGGGTGTTGCTGCCTCCCCAGGGAAACTGGGATGTGTGTGGTGTTCTCAGGCATGAAACTCCTCACCCCTCGTCCCTCCCAAAGCACAGAAGGAAACTGGGATTGACTGGAGGAGCTGCCAGAGCCAAAATGGGGCTCACTGGGAGGGAGCTGGGATGACAGAGAGGAATATTGTCTGTCCAGGGCTGTGTCCATGGGAGCTCATCTGGGAACAGCAAACAGAATATTTAGAAGCACACAGAGCAAGCAGGGGAAGGAAAGCACAGCAGTGTTGTTGTTGTCCCGAGAATCTTGCTCAGAGTCAGTGGATTTTAATGCCACCATGTCCCCATGTCCCAGCTGAGCTCCAGTGGCTGATTGCACCTCACAAAGCACCCAGAGCCTGTTCCTCAGCTCCTCAGTTTCAGACATTGAGCAGGGCTTGTGTCTTATCTCCTCCCCTGCTTTCATTTCACTTCATCCCCCGGAACCTGTGGTATAAATGAATATTCCCAGGCCACAGGGTGCCTTGCATAAAGCATTTTTCCATCCAAATGGCCCCATCCATCCTGTAACAGAGCTGTGATTCATGGGCTCTTACATGGCAAGGCTGAGGTGAAGCCAGCTGACTAATTTACACCCAGTAATTAGACTGAATTAAATGCACAAAAGATGATTCCTTTTTTCCCTTCCTGCTTTTCCTTGTGTGAGCTCACAGGAGCTGATCCTGGTGAAGGAAAGGTGGTTTTCATTGTGCATCACCCCAGCCTGGTGTGTGCTGGCTCCCTGAAGGGCATTCATGGGGGATTTACTGGGGTGGCTCCACCCTGTGCCACCCTCCTGTATAGTATTTTTAGGAGGAATGATGAGGAGGATTTTATTGATATTAGAAGATTAATTAATTACTTTGTTATATTATTTACATTATTAATTTCATTTATTTATATTATTATTTATTTATGTATTTATTATTTACTATATATTTATTCTATATTATTTTATTTATTTATTCTATTATTAATTATTATATTACATTACATTATATTATATTGTATTACATTATATTACATTATATTATATTATATTATATATATTATATTATATATATTATATTATATTATATTATATTATATTATATTATATTATATTATATTATATTATATTATATTATATTATATTAATTTGCATTTGTTAAGCTTTTAATTGTATATAACTGCACTTTATTGTACAGAATCTTGTGACTGTCAGTTGACAGTCCTGATACACACACACACTTGGCCCTGATAGGCCAAGGAAACAAAACATTATTATTTTGGGTCAATAATTTCTGTATTGTATTTTATTTTTGCACAAATGTAGGTACAGCAAATGAGATAAAAATTGGTTTTCTTTTTTCTGAGGTTCAGAGAATGTGAAATTTAGAAATGTTCCTGGGAAGAATTGTGCCTTATTTTGCTTTGTGAAAAGAGTTGTGGCAACACTCCTGGGGCTGTTCAGGGGCCAGGCTCCCTCCCAGCAATCCCAGTTTGTACCAGGCCTTGGGGACCCTGAGTTTTGTGTCTGCAGGGATGGAGCTCTCTGATGTTTCCTTGGTGCACAGGTGGAGAGCAGCCGAGCGATAAAACACCCCCACCTGTGCTGACCATGGCTCAGGGAATGGGTTGGGTGGGAAGGGACCTTAAACCCATCCAGTGCCACCCCTGCCATGGCAGGGACACCTCCCAGGGGGCTCCCAGGCTGCTGCAGCCTGGCCTTGGGCACTGCCAGGGATCCAGGGGCAGCCCCAGCTGCTCTGGCAGCCTCTCCTTAGAGCCCCTCAGTCCCCCTGGCTCAGGAGTTGTTCCTTTGCTCCTGCCCTCACAGAGCTGCTGATGGGAGCAGAAACTGAGCAATGGATCCAGCAGGATCTGGGCTGTCACCCCCTCCATGCCATGGGGACAGGTCCCCCCGGTGCTGTGACCGCCCCAGCTTGTGTCCAGCCCCAGCATGGGGCTTCCAAGGACGGATCCCAGTCCTGCTGCATCCCCAGGGAAGCTGAGCTCTCCTTGCCCAGGCTGGAGGATCCTTCTCCACCCTGCAGGGATTTCCTGGGGGTCCTCAGCACCAGGGTCAGCAGGGGGACACTGGTCCCCATCCATTTTTGGGCTGGTGCCACCTCCAGCTGCAATCTCCAAACCCCCAGCCCAGTCTCCCCAGCCAGCCCTGCTATTTTTAGCTTGGTTTCCCAGGGAAACAGGGCTTTATGTGGCTGCTGTAGCCTGAGATTTGACAGTCAGGGAGAGAGGTAGTAAAGATCATTCTCTGGGAGGCTTTTTTTGTGAAAATAGCTTGTTTTGATTAAAGAGACAAGCCCTGAAATCCTCAGCCATCCAGGGGGTTTCAGCATCCCCAACCCCTGGGCAGTCACTGCCTTGCTGCTTCCTCAGCTCTCCAAGAATTATCCCACGTGGAAAAGGAAAAGGTCTCCAGAGACAGGGCAGGAGTGATTTTTGGGGTTGTTTATGTTTTGGTGTTATTTATTTCTTTGGGGTTATTTAATTTTTGGGAAAACACAGTGTAGTCCTTCCTCCACTCAAGAACATCTCATGGGATGCTCTTCATGGAAGCATTAAAGATGTTTCTGTGGAGCCTCCAGCCACGTGCAGCATCTGCTGAGTGGATCCTTTGCCTTTTTTTAATGTGGCAGAGAGGAAATCAAAGCTCTTTTGGTGCTGGAACCCAGTGACCCTGGGCTGCTGCAAACTTTCCAGCCCCACACACACACCCTTGGGCTTGGTGTTCACATCCGAACTCAGATGGTGACATTTCCTTCCCAGGAGCTTTGGAAGAGAACAAAATGGGTGATTAAAACACTTACTCATAAATTTGTCACCTCAAAGACCAGCACATGTTGTGTTTTGCCTTGCTCAGCATCAGCTGGAGAGTGAGGCAGGACAGGATCCTGTTTTCCAGAGCCAGGGAACATGAGGTGCATCCCCCAGCAGGCATGGCTTGTGTGAAGTGGGGTTTAAGTGCCAGGGCAGGTGATTTTTAGATCCCTTGTGGTGTGTCAGGAATCTGCCCAGGGCCCTCTGCCCCTCTGCAGTGACAGCTGGGGACAGGGGGTGTCCCCAGGGTCTCTGAAATGCCACCACAGCTCTGTGTTCAGGACCTTCATCCCACATCCACCTTCAAAGCAGAGCAGGAGATGTCTCCAGCAGCTGAGCAGGTCCCACTCTGGGCCAGGTGGGATGGGGGTGCCATCCCAGAGCCTTCATCCCTGCCTGCCTGTGCCTGACTTGTACATTTGCAGTGTGAGGGACGTGTTTGCCCAGCTGCTCCTCAGGGGTGGAATGAATATTTGCTTTATAATAAGGAATTCTATGAAGACTTTTGAATGTTAAAAATCCTCTTGTGCCTCACTGACAGCTCCAGTGGTGCTGTACCCTGCAGATTGGCCAGGAGAGTCCTGAAGGACAGGAGAAAGGAGGAGGATGAGCTTGGACAGGGCAGAAAATACAGCTTGGGAGAGAGGGAGCCTCGGAGGGAGCTGAGCTGGTGCAGCCCTCACCCCTGGGTGACTCAGGGAGTGCCTGGGGTGGCGCACACCCCCTGCAGCAGGAGGTGTTGGATGTGTCACCTCCCAGTGACAGTGACACATCTCCCACTGCTGGGAGGGACCTGAGGAGCTGCAGGGGGAGGGCTCAGCGCTGGGGCTTCAGCCTGAGGGGCCTCACCACAGAACAATAAAATCATCAGGTGTAGGAGTGTCGGGGGTAGGACGGTGGGGATGGATGGAGACGAGAGATCTCTGAATCCAGGTCAGGAACTTGGGGTTTATTGCAAAGGGCCTGGGGGCAGGGACCTGCTGGGAGCTGCCAGGCACAGCTGGAGCAGGACTGAGAGAAGAGAGGGGGAGAGAGGATGAGAGGGTGAGAGAGTGAAAGGGTAAGAGAGCAAAAGCATAAGAGAGTAAAAGGCAAGAGCTAAGAGAGTGAGGTTCCCATTCCAATACCATAAATCTTCTTCTGTGTTGAATATTCTAATTCTCACTGATCAATCTAGTACAAGATACAAATCCTATAGTATTTCCATACAGCCTATAAGAATCATCACATTACCATCCTGTGTTACATTTTAAACCCTAAAAACTCCTCTTTGGGCCCCTTCTGCCAAGCTGTAGGGTCTGCTCTGACCCTTGGGCCTGTCTGCAAGCAGAGGGTGTTGTTCCACCTTCAGTCAGCCACACCATTGTTTTCCAGTTGTTCAGTAACTGAGGGATCTCAAAGCTTGCTTTCATTTCAATCTCGCTGATAGTTTCTATATTCTCAAAATCTTTTGCCAGACAATCATATTGATAAGGCTTTCCTGTTTCATCTTCCCCAACAATCAGGGTTGGAAAAGCCCTCTGAGGTTGAGTGCAGCCATTCCTCCAGCACTGCAAGGCCACCCCTGTCCCCAAGTGCCACATCCACAGGGCTTTTAAACCCCTCCAGGGATGGGGACTCCCCCCCTGCCCTGGGCAGCTGGGCCAGAGCTGGAGAATCCTTTCCATGCAGAAATTTTCCCCAAATCCCCCCTGAGCCTGCTCTGGCCCAGCCTGAGGCCATTCCCTCTCCTCCTGTCCCTGTCCCCTCCTGTCAGGAGTTGTGCAGAGCCACAAGGTCCCTCCTGAGCCTCCTTTTCTCCAGAACAACCAACAACCAGCACTGCCAGTCTGGGCAGCCCCAGCAGCCAAACAGGCTTGGTCAGTGCCAGCCTGGGGAGCCCTGTGGCACACAAGAGGAGTGGTGGCAGTGTGACAGACCTTGGTGACACACTGAGGTGAGCAAGGCTGGCTCATCACTGCTGTTCCTGTCTAGGCTGTGGCCACATTATTTACTTTGAATAAGCTGGAAAAGCCTTTGTGTTCATGGAATCTGAGGCACCTGCTGTGATTGATGCCTTTGAGGTTACACCCCAGAGTGTCCCACCTCCTTTAGGTGGCACTGCCTGAGCTGCCTCATCCTCCCATGGGCAAATCTCCTCCTCAGAGTGACCTTGGTGCTCCTGACCCAGGCTTGGCAAGAGCAGCAGCACTGACCTTGCTCAGCTGGGCTGGAGGGACTTTGGATTGACAGGACACAGGGAAAGGCTCCCACTGCCAGGGGACAGGGCTGGATGGGATACTGGGGAGGAATTTCCTCCTGGGAGGGTGGGCAGGCCCTGGCACAGGGTGCCCAGAGCAGCTGGGGCTGCCCCTGGATCCCTGGCAGTGCCCAAGGCCAGGCTGGACAGGGCTGGGAGCAGCCTGGGACAGTGGGAGGTGTCCCTGCCATGGCACTGGATGGGCTTTGAGGTCCCTTCCCACCCAAACCATTCCATGATCAGGATTAGAAGTGGGTTTTGTTCATATTTATGTGGAGAAAAGCAGCAAAATAAATGAGCACAGAGGGGTCACTGCTGTCCATGAACTCCCAGGGATCCTGGGTTCCTCCTGGAGGGCCATGCAAGCCTGATGTCAGTTGTGATCACACATCTCCTGCAGCTCGTGGCAATGTTGTGTTGTGGTTGGAGCTGGAGCTAAAAATAGAGTGGGAAAGGGCAGCATAGCCACCACTGACCCAGTTCTGGGATTTGGTGTGCCAGGCTTTCTAAAAGTCAAAGGGATAAGAGCTCTTTGGCTGTCACCTTACTTTTCCAAGGGGTTCTTGGTCAAGTAACTTCTTCAGGTTGGTTGAAGAATTCACCCACGTTTAGCTCAGTGCAAAGCTGGCTGCAGGCAGGCAGGATATCCCTGAGAGGTTTAGTGCTTGTCTGTCCCAGCCCCTGTTCTGCTCTGCTGTCACTGCTGGGGAGGTCCCTGAGCCTCTCTGGGACAGCAGAAATGGGCAGGGAACACCTGGAAATGTGCAGGACCCCACAGACACCCCCATGACCCCACTTGGCTGTCAGGGGCTGCTCTCACCAGGAGCCTTGGAAGCTTGGAAATCAATTCACTTCCCACTGCAAAGCTTGTTAACCCAGAGGAAAACACCTTCAGTCCTGGGTCAGGGGGGGTTGAGTCAGGAGAGGAGGGGCTCAGGTGCAGCTCTGGAAAAGGCACAGGGGAGGTTGGGGTTGGATTTGTTTTGCTCTCCAGCAGCAGGGGATGGATGAAAGCACCTTGCCTGAGGATTGGGTCCTTTTCTTCTAAAGGCACAGCAGCTGATTCCTGCTCCCTGCTGTCCTCCCTCTGGAGCTTCCCAGGGAGGAGTTGGTGCATTTGCATTCCTTGGTCAGTGCAGAGAAATCCTGGTGTGCCAGGAGCCAGGCAGAGCCCGGGGCTGGGTTTGATCTGCCTTCCCCAGACAGGGCTTTGTTCAGGTGTCCTGCCACTGCCTTTTGCTTTGATTTATTTATTCATATCACTCCCTCTCTGAGGTTGGGGGGTGGAGTGGGGACAGCAGAGGGAACCAGGCTGAAAAGCACCTCTGCTTTCAGAAGGCAAAATTCTATTTCTGCCTTCAGTCCCAAATATCAACCACCAGCAGAGGAAGTTTGGGGTGACAGAGGTTAAGTGTGCATCAGCTTTGTGGGTTTTACCAAGAGCTTATTTTTAACCATAAACTTTCCAGGGGAAAGTTATTGACTTTCCTCTGCACTTAATATAAAGCTCAGCTCCTGTCCCAGGCTGTGAATCCCCTGCAGAGTTTTGCTCCCAGCTGAAGCCCTCACCAGCCTTGGAGCTGCCCTTGACTTTTGGGGCAGTCCCAGGGTGAATTCCCAGGGGTTAAACTGAATTCCTGCCCACCAGGCCTCGGGCTGCTGCAGTTTTGAAGATCCTGTCACAGCTTATCTCCTTTTCTCAGAGCAGAGATCTGACAGGGCCTGGGCCTCCAGGCTGGGGTTCCAAGGGACTTAGCAGGTGTAAATGTCAGGGGAGAGGGAGGCTTGAAGCTGTGGGGTGGAGGTGCCCTGCTGTGAAGAGCATCCACCCCTCTGGATCCATCTCTCACCCATCTCCTCTGCCCTTTATATCTGAGGACGGATGTTGAACCCCACATCTCACTCCTCCTCTCCAAAAAGCTCTGCCAGTGCAGCTGGCTCTGGATAAAAGTCTCTTCTCAGCACAGCTTCGGTCCCTTTGTGCCTTTCCCACCCCTTGCTGAGAGCTCTTCCTGGGAAAGTTTCTTTAGTCTGAGCCTTCCCGTGGTGCCTCCATGGCTTTTGGTGGTTCCAGGTTTATTTAACCTGGAGTTCTTTGTGTCTAGACAGGTGCGTGGGGTGGGTTTTAGTGAGTGAAGGACCTGCCTGGAGCTCTGTGGGGTGACAGCCTCACCCTGGCTCCTTTGAGGTGTGCCCTGCTTCACCCAGGCCCTGCTGGCACAGCCCTCATGGGCTGGGTTCCCTTGTTTCACCTGGCATCCTCCTTGGTTTGTTTCCAGCAGACTCAGAACTGCTTTTTCAAGGTACTTGCCCAGCTGGAATATCCCTAAATATGCCTGGAGTGCCAGGTCAGTCTCTGCAATCCCTGCAAGCAAAGCTCTGGGGATGTTCAGGCAGGGCCTGAATAAATTCTGAAACAGAGCTAACAAGCAAGGAAGAGGTGGCAGGTGATGAAATGAAGGTGAGGAAAGAAGCAAATGAGATCCCTGAAGTGTCTCCAGGTCTGAGGCACCCTCAGTGCTGACGAGCCCTGGTTTGTTTTGTGTTTCTGTGTCAGCCCAGCCCTGCTGGTGCTGAACTGGGGGTGGGCTCTGCTCTCCCCTCAGGTGTGGCCAGGGGATTGTGCAGAGCAGCTCTGCTGGTTTGGCCAAGTCATGAACTTCAAACAGGGAAATAAACAGGAGTTTTAAAGCAGAGTGGTTGAAAGGAAAATGCCTTTATCCAGCCACACCTTCCTGTGCCCCTTTCCTGCTGGTATCCCAGAGTGGCTATTGATCAAATGAGGAGTGAGCCAGGCCAGGCAGGTCATGCCAAGTGACTGCCAAAGACATCTTGTATGAAAAATCCTTTCCTTGGGAGTTTTCCTCCTGAGAAGCTGAGAGGCCTCAGGAACAAAATGTAACCAATGGTTATCTGCTGCTGTGGAATGCAACAGGTGCATCTGGGATTGGTCTCATGTGGTTGTTTCTAATTAATGGCCAATCACAGTCAGCTGGCTCAGACTCTCTGTCCAAGACACAAACCTTTGTTATTCATTCCTTTCTATTCTTAGCTAGCCTTCTGATGAAATCCTTTCTTCTATTCTTTTAGTATAGTTTTAATATAATCTATATCATAAAATAATAAATCAAGCCTTCTGAAACGTGGAGTCAGATCCTCGTCTCTTCCCTCATCCTCACACCCCTGTGAACGCAGTCACAAGTGACAATTTCCCATCTGGAAGTGACCAAGGCCAGGCTGGATGTGGTTTGGAGCAGCCTGGGATAGTGGGAAGTGTCCCTGCTCACAGCATGGAGTGGGAATGGATGATCTTTAAGGTCATTCAACCCAACCCTTTCAACCCAAACCACTCTGGGTTTCCATAATTAAATTAACTTGGACTTGGAGACCAATCTCTGATGCCATTTCTTTTCCCAGGATGCAGGACAGTTGTGTCAGTACCATGGGTTCCTGCTGTCTGTGTGACACAGTTCAGCCCAGAGGGACACAGGGACACTGAGACAGGGAGGAGGTTTCTGCACAATCCCAGTGCCAGGTGCTCCCTCTGAGGCACAAAGAGCAGTGGGGCCAGTTCTGCAATGATTCAAAATTCACTTTTGAGCAGGTGTTGGAATGCTTTGAGTGGGGAGGGACCCTAAGGATCACCCAGTTCCACCCCCTGCCATGGCAGGGACACCTTCCACTGTCCCAGATTTCTCCAAGCCTTGGACACTGCCAGGGATCCAGGGGCAGCCCCAGCTGCTCTGGCACCCTGTGCCAGGGCATGTCCCCATCCTCACAGGGAACAATTCCTGCCCAACATCCATCTAACCCTGCCCTGTGGCAGTGGGAACTCATTCCCCCTTGTCCTGTCTCTTCAGGCCTTTGTGAAATGTTCCTCTCCAGCCTTTTTGTAGGTGAGGACACAGAACAGCAATAAATCTGTAAATAAATTATCAAATTCACAAACTTGGAAAAGAGGAGGGTGTGCAAAGGAGAGTGCCTGCAATGCAGGGATGGTGTGAGGTTCCCATGTCAGCAGCCTTTTGGACAGACTGACAGGGATCAGCACTTCATGGAGGAAGGAAATTTTCCTCCATGTAGGCTGGGAAATTCCAGCATCATCAGCTCATCCCTTTTGGCATCCCTTGGAGCTTGCTTGCCAGTGATGTGTTACTGCATCTCCTGCTTGAGTTCAAAGGAATTGGGTTAATGAGCAGAAAGTCAGCCATCAAATTACACTGAGCCTTGCTTGCTGCCTCCTGGATTTCCCTCTGCAGCCTCTTTGATCCCTGGGATGCAGGCAATTAAACACAGCAGCATCCAACACAAAGCACCTCACACTGCCTTCAGTCCCCTGCTTTTGTGGTCTTCAGATGAGGCTGAAACAGGATGAGAGTGAGGAGGGAGGGGAGGGAGGAGAGCACAAATTAGTGGAAAACCTTTTGTCTTGGAAAATAAAATAGATCTGGAGACAGGCAGTAATATCCTAAAATCCTCATGTGCTTCAGCAGGCTGGGGAAGGGCAGCAGCTCAGGAAAGGACAGATCCATCAGGAGTGGCTGGAACTGAGGCTGGGATCCCACAGGGCTGAGGAATCCAGGACTGGGCTCACCCCAGGTCTGAGGCGAGGAGCAGGGGAGCAGCATCAGGCTGGAAAAGGAACTTCTGCAGGTGACAGCCTGAGCAGGAAGGGATGCTCCCTTCCTGATCACATCAGGACAGACCTGAGCCAGGAATCAATCCTGGGCTTTCCAGGGGTTTGAATATTCATTTGGAGAGAAGCTGGGAGGGAGGCACAGATCTCTCTGGAGCTCAGGCCAGCAGCAGCATCCTGCAGCACACAGCCCTGCAGCACTGCTGTCAGTCAGGGAGTGCCCAAATCCAGGGTGCAGAGAGAGCCAGGGCTGCCCTGGGCTGGGGAAGGGCTGTCACCACCCCAGGGAGCAGCACAGTGACCCCAGGCCCTGTCACATCTCAAAATTCCCTCCTGAGCAGCAACCTCTGACAAATCCTGGGGGTTGTTTTCATTTCAGCTGCTGCCAGCAGCCACATCCTGCTGGCTTTGCTGAGTGTTGTCAACTGAGCTTGAGAGAGCAGGAGCTGGAGGTCAAGGCCTGCCTGACAGTGAGAATTGGGAATGAGGGCACCCTAATCCTAACTCCAGATTCCGTCATTCCTTTCAGGGAGCTTGTGGAGTCGGGCACATCCTGTAACTGCCTGTGTTGGGGAAATATATTTTTGCAAAGAAAGGCTGTTCTGTTCTGCTGTGACTCAGGCCTGGGGATTGGGAGCACAAATAGGAATGATCCAGGCAGGAGAGGACGTTTCTGTGGTGAGGAGGGTGCAGAGGGGGCGTGCTGCAGCTCCACAGCCTCGCACAGCACAGGAAAACATTTTTAGCTCATGCAAATGTTTCACTTCCTCCTCATATGGTGACTTCAGAGAGAGCAGCACCGGAGATGGTTCTGTCAGCAGCTCCTCAGTGAGATGCCAGCGTGCCCTGGAGCTCTGGGGTGATCCTTACAGACCCTGGAGCTCTGGGGTGATCCTGGCAGGACCTGGAGCTCTGGATGATCCTGGCAGGCCCTGGAGCTCTGGGGTGATCCTTACAGACCCTGGGCCTCTGGATGATCCTGGCAGGCCCTGGAGCTCTGGGGTGATCCTGGCAGGACCTGGAGCTCTGGATGATCCTGGCAGGCTCTGGAGCTCTGGATGATCCTGGCAGGCTCTGGAGCTCTGGATGATCCTGGCAGGCTCTGGAGCTCTGGATGATCCTGGCAGGACCTGGAGCTCTGGGGTGATCCTGGCCCTGGAGCTCTGGATGATCCTGGCAGGACCTGGAGCTCTGGATGATCCTGGCAGGCTCTGGAGCTCTGGGGTGATCCTGGCAGGACCTGGAGCTCTGGATGATCCTGGCAGGACCTGGAGCTCTGGGATGATCCTGGCAGGACCTGGAGCTCTGGATGATCCTGGCAGGCCCTGGAGCTCTGGATGATCCTGGCAGGCTCTGGAGCTCTGGGATGATCCTGGCAGGCCCTGGAGCTCTGGGGTGATCCTGGCAGGACCTGGAGCTCTGGGATGATCCTGGCAGGACCTGGAGCTCTGGGGTGATCCTGGCAGGCTCTGGAGCTCTGGGGTGATCCTGGCAGGCTCTGGAGCTCTGGATGATCCTGGCAGGACCTGGAGCTCTGGATGATCCTGGCAGGACCTGGAGCTCTGGCCTGGCACAGGGCTGGCTCTGCTGGGCTCTGAGGATGGGGATCAGCCCCTGCAGATGGGATCTGCTCTTTGTATTTTGTATTGAATTGTCTCTCACAGCCTTGAGTCAGCTCAGAGATGGGAGCTGGGCTGGGCAGGGCAGGGATGGAGCTGCTGCAGCCTGGCACAGGCCCTGTCTGTTCTTCTGTCCTGCCTGCAGTGTCCCTGCCTGTCCCTGTCTGTCCCTGCCTGCAGTGTCCCTGCCTGTCCTTCTGTCCTGCCTGCACTGCCTGCAGTGTCCCTGACTGTCCTTCTGTCCCGACTGAAGAGGCTCTGCCTGTCCTTCTGCCCTTCCTGCAGTGTCCCTGCCTGTCCCAGACTGTCCCAAACTGTCCCTGTCTGTCTTTCTGTCCTGCCTGCAGTGTCCTGGCCTGTCCCTGCCTGTCCTTCTGTCCTGCCTGCAGTGTCCCTGCCTGTGCCTGTGCCTGTCCTGCCCAGCTCAGTCTCCTCTCCAGTGGAACCATTCCATCATTTCTCCTTTCCCTGCTCTCAGGGATGCTCTGGAACGGCCTCAGCATCCCAGCACAGCCAGGGGAGCTCAGGTGACTGAATTCAGGGTCCCTTAAGTGTAAACACAAACCCAGGTTGTGCTTGGTTGTTTGGTTCTCTTTAGGAAAAGCTGAGAATTGTGGAATATTGACCCAGCTTTCCTCACCCTGCAGTCAGGCTGTGCCAGTTCAAGCTCAGAATGGTTTCTCCAGGTAGCCCAGTGGCTCAGGTGGCTGCTGGTGGCCTTGGGGGTGTCCCTGTCCCTTTGGCCCTGCAGGGATCTCCTGTGGCAGCCAGAGCAGCTTTTGTTTCAGCCTTTCTAGGAAGCAGCTGGAGCAGAGCCAGGGAGCAGGGGCTGGGGGAGGAGGGACAGCAGGGCTGGGGTACAGGTGGCAAAGAGAGGGGAAATGGGATCCTTTGTGCAGCACAGGGAGGGCTGCTGGGGATTTTGGGGTCCCCAGAGCAGGGACAGTCACCATGGCAACAGCAGCAGCGTCTCAGGCAGTCGCTGTCGCACTGGTGATGGAATCAGCTCATCTCCAGATCCTTCACAAAAACAATGAAAAAAATGAAAATATGGAAATGCTTGGGGGGCAAAGGGGCTGGGGCATCACTGCAGCCCCTCATTCCATGGGGAACCACACATGGGACTCCTAGGCAGGGAGGAGAAGGAGGAGGAGGAGGAGGAGGAGGTGGGTGCCCTCTGCATCCTCGTGGGCTCCAAGGGAGGGCATTGTCCCCCATTTTAACTCCTTTGTCCCCATTTTAACTCCACTATCCCCCATTTTAACTCCACTATCCCCCATTTTAATTCCACTATCCCCCATTTTAACTCCATTGTCCCCCATTTAAACTCCACTATCCCCCATTTTAACTCCACTGTCCCCCATTTAAACTCCATTGTCCCCCATTTTAACTCCATTGTCCCCCATTTAAACTCCACTATCCCCCATTTTAACTCCACTGTCCCCCATTTAAACTCCATTGTCCCCCATTTTAACTCCACTGTCCCTCATTTTAACTCCACTGTCCCCCATTTTAACTCCTTTTTCCCCCATTTTAACTCCACTATCCCCCATTTTAACTCCACTATCCCCCATTTTAACTCCTTTTTCCCCCATTTTAACTCCACTATCTCCCATTTTAACTCCACTATCCCCCATTTTAATTCCTTTGTCCCCCATTTTAACTCCACTGTCCCCCATTTCAAAACTCCTTTGTCCCCCATTTTAACTCCACTGTCCCCCATTTCAAAACTCCTTTGTCCCCCATTTTAACTCCACTGTCCCCCATTTAAACTCCATTGTCCCCCATTTAAACTCCACTATCCCCCATTTTAACTCCACTATCCCCCATTTTAACTCCTTTTCCCCCATTTTAACTCCACTATCCCCCATTTTAACTCCTTTGTCCCCCATTTTAACTCCACTATCCCCCATTTTAACTCCTTTGTCCCCCATTTTAACTCCTTTTCCCCCATTTTAACTCCATTGTCCCCCATTTTAACTCCACTCTCCCCCATTTTAACTCCTTTGTCCCCCATTTTAACTCCACTGTCCCCCATTTTAACTCCTTTTTCCCCCATTTTAACTCCACTGTCCCCCATTTTAACTCCTTTTTCCCCCATTTTAACTCCGCTGTCCCTCATTTTAACTCCACTGTCCCTCATTTTAACTCCATTGTCCCCCATTTTAACTCCATTGTCCCCCATTTTAACTCCATTGTCCCCCATTTTAACTCCACTATCCCCCATTTTAACTCCATTGTCCCCCATTTTAACTCCACTATCCCCCATTTTAACTCCTTTGTCCCCCATTTTAACTCCACTGTCCCCCATTTTAACTCCTTTTTCCCCCATTTTAACTCCTTTTCCCCCCATTTTAACTCCGCTGTCCCTCATTTTAACTCCTTTTCCCCCCATTTAACTCCTTTTTCCCCCATTTTAACTCCACTATCCCCCATTTTAACTCCACTGTCCCCCATTTTAACTCCACTGTCCCCCATTTTAACTCCACTGTCCCTCATTTTAACTCCCTTTTCCCCCATTTTAACTCCACTGTCCCTCATTTTCAGCTCCCTGTGCTCAGCACAGTCTGTGCAGAGAAACCCTGAGCCTGCAGATTGCTCAGTGCTCTGCAAAGTCCCCTCAGCAGGAATGGGGGAGCAGCACCAAAATGCCCATTTCTGACAGATCCCAACAGTCTGGAGGGGTTTGTGCTGTGTGGTTTAACAACAAAAGGAATTTTGCTTCTCAGCCCCCTGCCAAGCCTCAGCCGTGGTGGGACAGGTGTGGAGGGATTTACCATGCTGTAAATCTGCTTTTTGGTACAGAAAATTTTCCATATTGAAAAAAGAAGCCTCTCTTACCATGAGGGTAAAGCATCCCTTCCAATTATTGTTATTTCCCCCCCTTATCTCCTGTATTTTCTTTCCCTTACTGGCCAGAGCTACAGCAGGGGAAGCAAATCCAACTCTGCATCTATAAAGGTTGAATTTTTTATAGACAACTAAATATTTTAACACATGGAGACAATAACACTCTCCTGTTAAAAATAAGCAAGCTCCTCCACCTTAGTTATGTGGCAGTTACCAAAAAATAACATCCACTGGAGCACTCAGCTGCAATTTAAAAGTAAAATTAAAATTTCGTGGTGTTTGTCTGGTTTGACAAGATTTATTGCAATCTCTCATTATGCAGCAGGTTCAAGGGAACCTCTCCAGAGGACACAGAACAATTTAGAAAATGAAAGCCTGAAACAGTTTATTATTAGAAGCTGGGTTGGAGTTTGTAGGGCTCCTACACGGAGTTATTTCATTTGGTACATTGGAGATATTTTTGCTGAAGCCATTAAACCCTTGGCACACAAACCTGTTATTAAAACTGATTTAGGCTAAGACAGGATAAATACTTTGAACTCTATTTAATTGACTTATTTCACTTCAGAATTCAGTCTCAGGCCTAAGACTAAAGAGAATTTAATTCAGGAATTTCCCCTTCCTATCCGTTTGTAGGTGCCAGCTCCAGGTCCCCAGTGTCCCAGGCTTCACAGCAGGTTGAATGGAGGAATATTTCTCTCTTTCACTTGGATTCTGAGCTTCAGGGTGGAAATATTTCCCTCCCTGTGTTGCTGCTGCTCCATCCCATTTGTGTGATGCCCTTGCCTGGGACACAGAGCGTTCCTTGCCCTCCCCCAGGTCCCAGCTCTGCCAAAATTCAGCTCAGGAGTTCAGAGGGAGCTTTGTGTCCATGTTTGTGTTCAGCAGACATGGACCAGGAGGAACTTGCTGCTCAGATAAACAGAGATCAGGCTGCCCAGGGCAGGTTTGGACACTCTCAGGGTGCCCAGGGCAGGTTTGGACACTCTCAGGGTGCCCAGGGCAGGTTTGGATACTCTCAGGGTGCCCAGGGCAGGTTTGGCCACTCTCAGGCTGCCCAGGGCAGGTTTGGACACTCTCAGGGTGCCCAGGTCACAGGTTTGGACACTCTCAGGGTGCCCAGGTCACAGGTTTGGACACTCTCAGGCTGCCCAGGTCACAGGTTTGGACACTCTCAGGGTGCCCAGGTCACAGGTTTGGACACTCTCAGGTTGGCATTGTTGCGGTGTCTGTGCAGGGACTGGATGTTCCTGATGGGTCCCTTCCAGCTCAGGAGATTCTGTGCTTCTATGAGATTAAAATCAGGTTTTATATAGTCCATATTATGTTTTTATTGTCCTGGTTTTCCTCCTGCTCATGCCCCCAGCTCTCCCTACATGATTTTCATGTCTGATGACAGCTCCACCTCTGTCTCAGCTTTTTCCTGGCTGTTTTTCTGTGTCCCTGCAATTACCTTGGTGTGTTTGCTTGGGCCTGAGCTCTGACATGAAAGCAGGCAGTGCTTGCTGGAGGGGAGGGGATGCACCAGGGATTCATCATCATCATCATCACCATCATCATCATCATCTTCCCTGTCTGCAACACTTTGAGCTGCAGGTCTGGGCACGTCCCATGGGGAGACATGGGGCAGGCTGGGCTGGGCTGGGCTGTGCTGCCTCAGATGTGGCCACAGTGGCCAGGGGACAGCTCTTGGTGGAAGCTCCTTCCCCACCACAGTGTCCTGTGCTCCCTAAAGTTGAGCCAAGTTCTCTTTTTTTGTGGTTTTTCTCCATTTTGGGCAGTGCTGGTTCCTGCCCATCTCTGTGATCTCTCTGCAGTTGTGCCTCGCTTTGGGTTGATTTTCTGCCAGGAAGGTTTTGGTGGGGCTGTTCCTGTGTGCTCCAGCTTTGGAGCAGCTGCCCTGGCACTGCCCTGGGGTTTGTCCCTGTCCCTGGCACTGCCCTGGGGTTTGTCCCTGTCCCTGGCACTGCAGGGACACTCCCTGTGTGTGAGGAGCACCAGGAGCCACCATCATGTTCCAGAGCAAAATGATCCTTTGAAGAACCCCCAAAAATGAAAGGTTGGAGATGCCAGCAGCCAAAATCTGTTTGGGTGCTTGCCAGTGGAGTAAGGCTTTAAAAAACCACAATAAATTATTTTATCTTGGATATTTCATTTTGTGCTTAGTAGCAGCTCACATGAATGTGTAAAAATGTTTGAATGTCACAGAATCAGAGAAGGATTTGGGTTGGAAAGGACCCTAAAGCTCATCCAGTGCCCCCCCTGCCATGGCAGGGACACCTTCCACTGTCCCAGGCTGCTCCAAGCCCTGCCCAGCCTGGCCTGGGACACTTCAGTGTCCATTTGCTGTTGCAAACAGGAGCTCAGCTGCTCCAAGCAGGATCCTGAGCTTCTCAAAGAGCTCCCAGAGTGTGCTCACACTCCCACCCTGCCCAGATCCTGCGTGGGGGAGCTGGGGACGTGCAGTGCTCAGAGCTGGGATTGCTCAGGCAGCTCAGAAAAGGCTGCGATTTGTTTCATATCCTCAATTCTGAATTTCTGCTGGAAACAAAGCCAGGCTGTTTGCAGGGTGCACAACAGTCCCAGCTTGGATTGCTGGGATCAAGGTTGGAGGTTTCCTCTTCCAAAATCCCATGGGATGGTCAGGGGTACCCTCAGGGTGACCCCACAGGGAGCTGCTGCTGAAACAGCCTCAGCTCTTGGCATTGCAGTGGTTGTTTGTGCTGAACAAAGCATGGCAGAGAGGTTCTCTGCTGTTAATATGATAAATATTAATTATCAGCATCAAATAAAAAGATGGTACAGAAAATTTTATAATTTTGAATTATTTTAAAATATTTTAAAATATATTAAAATAATATATTATTTTATATAAAATATTTTTATTTAAAAAGAAAATAAAATATTAAAATATTTAGAATATTATATTAGAATATAGAATATATATTAAATCTAGAATATTTTATCTATTATAATATATATTTTATATATTTATAATATATATTTTGATATATTATAAAATATTAAATATAGAATATATATTAGAAAATATTTTAAAATAATAGACTAAATATTTTTTTAAATAATAGACGAAATAATTTTAAAATATTTAGAAATATTTTAAAATAATATATTAGTGGGAGTCTATTATTTTTAAATATTAGAAAATATTTTAAAATAATAGACTCCCACTTTATAATCCCCCAGCATTAGGAGAGACATGTCCAGAAATGTTTTCTTCTCTCCAGTATCTTCATAAAGTCCAATTTCACAGGTAACTCAGTGGTATCTTTGGGACGATGGGAATTAAAATACCTACACATAAAATAGATAAAATACACAAAATCCTCCCAGGTTGGGCTGAGAGCCTGGTGAGCTGTCCCTGGTGGTACAATCAGTGCAGAGTTTGTGGTAGAGAAACTTCCCAGTAAATTAGGAGTGGAAAGGACACAAAACCCCAGCTGATGGGGGCTTTTTGTTCCTGCCCTGCAGCTCTTTTCAAACAAATGATAATATTCTGATATATCAGACTGCTGGTGTTCCCACCAGGGGTTATTGCTGCAGCTTCCCATCCCTGGAAATAAATGTGTTGGGGATGCTTGGGAAACATCTGGGCTTGGAGGAGTGTTGGGAAAACCCTTCCAGACTCCTTTGCCTCCAGAATTCCAGCAAGGCTCCTTCAGGACTGAGCTTTTCTGCCAAAACCTTTTCTCTGGAGTTTCCAACTTCTTTTGTATCGACTTTCTTCTACATAAAAATCAGGAGCAAGTGTGGAGGTGGCTCCACAGGCAGCTGAGATCCTCTCCCAGGGTGTCCCAGGCCGGAGGAGCTGCTGGAAGGGTTCCCAGGTGATGTCCGTAGGGAAACTCTGCTCCCAGGCCACGTTCAGAGCCAGACTGGGCTGGTGGGTGGTGCTGAGGTCCCTTTGCTGGTGCCAGGTGTCCCCTGCAGCCAGGGTTGGGTCACTGGTGTCCCTCAGCTCGGGGTGGTTCCTGTCCCTGTGTGCAGGAGACTCAGGGAGAGCCAGAAAAGCTTCCCATGGTCCAAGCAAAGCCCTTCCATGGCTCCAGAACCTCGGCTGAAGCTTCAGCTCATCCTGAGGCCCAGGAGCAGCTCCTGACTCATCCTCAGGCTGATTTCATTGGAAATTCTAAACCTGCCTGAGTCAGGGGGAACCTCTCAGGGCTGTCTGGAGGCAACCCTGAGTTGCTCTGCAGGATCACAGGAGGATGGGAAGCGGAACATTCCTTGGAGCTTGTGCTGTTTGCAAGGATAAAACCAGGGAGGTGCTGCCAACAGAGCTGGGAGAGCTTAAGCACATTATCCAGAGAGATCCCTTCAGAGGAAGATAATTCTGGAAAGATGTGTGATTTGATAATCCTCAAAAAGGAAAATGGTGGCAGGTCAGAGGTCTGTGACCTCTCAGTCACAGCATTGTGCCTCTGCAACTTCAGGATGCAGAAAAGAATCTCCTGGCAGCACAACCAAAGCAATTCTGTGTAATTTTGGGAGGGGGGATTTCAGAGTGTTTGTTCCCAGTAACATTTCCTAGAGGATGGGACTGGCTGCTGCTCTCCACAGAGGGATGTAGCAAAGGATGTGATGGAAATGCTTTCACAGAAGAATCACAAAAGTGATTTAAAATGCAGAAAATCAAACCAAGTTAGCACTTGATCAGCTCAGTCTGTCAGTTTATTGTTCCTCTCAGAGCTGGGTTGATTGTTATCTGTGACCACACAGAACCTCCTCCCCCTTTGTCCAAAATTTGTCACCAGAAACTTTGGCACAAAGTCAAGACATTTTTGTTCACTTCCCAATCTTCCAGCTTCAAACCATCCCATATCCTGTGTGTGCCACGTGTGTGCTGCTGGTGTTGGGGTGGAAAAGGGCCTGGGAATGGCAGGGAATGGAGATGCCAGGGAATGCCAGGGAATGGAGATGCCAGGGAATGGAGAGCCCAGGGAAGGGAGAGCCCAGAGAAGGGAGAGCCCAGAGAAAGCCAGGAAAGGAAGAGCCCAGGGAATGCAGAGCCCAGGGAATGCCAGGGAATGGAGAGCCCAGGGAATGGAGAGCCCAGCGAATGCCCAGGGAATGCCAGGGAAGGGAGAGCCCAGGGAAGGGAGAGCCCAGGGAATGGAGAGCCCAGGGAATGCCAGGGAATGCCAGGGAATGGAGAACCCAGGGAGTGCCAGACAGCCCCAGGGCTGAGGATCACCCCACTGAACCTTGGGGCCAAACTCCAGCAGAATCTTTTCAGTTCCTTCAGGTAAGATCTGCCTGGAGTGCTGAGGGATGGTGACAAAGGAAAGGTCACGAGTTCCCAGGGGTGCCTGGCTCTGGAGCAGGCCCCAAGGGCAGGAGGTGCTGCCTCACCAAACCCCCTGGTTTGTGTTGGAACAGGGCTCTGGGGAAGAGCCATCACTGCAGGAGAGGGAGAATGGGGAGAGCAGAAGCTGATGGAGCTTCAGAGCTTTGGAGAACAGGGATAAAATTGTCCTTTTTTCCTTCTCTGGTGCCATCTGAGTGGTTCCAGAGGAGCTGAGCTGAGGCTGAATTGCTCCATCAGGATGGCAGAGGGGGAGGATGTGGGGTGGAGCCCACCCAGGTGTCCCCCTGTCCTTCTCCCCTGCTTCCCACCACTCTCCCAGTGTTCTGCTGTCTGCTGCCACCTTCACCCTTTTATTTTAAACCTGTCTGTGAGTGTTTGCTGGGGCAGGAGTGCAGATGGACCTGGGCAGCAGCAGGGCTTGACCCTGTGCCTGCTTTCATTGCCACTCCATGGAGGAGCTCCTCAAGCTCCTTCAGCTCCTCAACCACAGCCAGCACCTGCCCAGAATAGATTTTGGCCCTGGTTTGGTGCTTGGGCCATGCAGCTCCTGTCCAAGGAGGCAGAGCCAGACACGAGCATGTCCCTCTCACCTGTGAGGTGTCCTGAACTGTCCCTCTCAACTCTGAGGTGTCCCCTGAGCTGTCCCTGTCACCTCTGAGGTGTCCCCTGAGCCTTTGCTCACCTGGCCAAGCTTCATTTGGCTCCTGGGCAGCTCCAAGGAGTTTTCCAGCAGGAAAGGAGCGGGGCAGTTGAATGTTCCTGCCCCATGGGTGCATCCCTGGGAGCACCATCCCCTCCCAGTTCCCCCAGCAGGGTTTGGGTGAAGCCATCCCAGATCCCATGCCAAGAACCCCTCAGTTCCATCGGGTTTCTGGCAGGGCAGAAATGGTGCAAAGAGAAAAGCTGGCAGGGAGCAGGCTCTGCTCTCCCTCTTTCTGTAGCCAGGGGATCAATCCCTGTTGCTACAGCAACTGATTATTGACATTTATTAACAAAAAGCCCACTTATGACTTGAAAGTGCTTATTCACAAAATCTGTTTGCACTTAAGATTATATAAGGAGGCACAGTCTGCACTGCCTGACATTATCCAAACCAAACAACTCCTTAAATTCAACCAGAGCTTGGGCAGAGCTGCCCCCAGTTTTCAGCTCTAAATATCCATTATTAATTTAATTTCTCCTGTCTGCTGGCACAAGGGCAGAGGGGCTGGAATAGATTGATTCTCCTGGACTCTTGGATTACCAAAGGCATTTTGTCCCAGATAATGAGCATTAAACTTTCACAGAATCACAGAAGATGGGAAAGACCTCCAAGATCATTGAGTCCAACCATTGGTTTGGTCTCTACTTGAGAGGATATTCCCCTTATTTTGATAATTTTCTGGTTTTTCAAAGTAAAAGCAGAAATGTTAAAAGAATGAGTTGAGGTGGGATTTCAGCTGTATTGATTCTAGGCTGAGTTCAGTTTGTAAATATAGTTGCAAACACTAAATATAACTGCCAACACTTGTTAATTGTTCTTGTTAATACTTTGTGAGCTGCCAGTGCTTTTACTAAATCAAGTTGTTGATGTAGTAATCAAAGTAATGACAGTGCTTCAAAATTCTTTTAATTTGAAGTCACTTTGGATGCTGCAGAGTTAAGGAATCATGCTGGAAGCTTATTGCCAGTGGGGCTTTCTACAGACTTATCATTTTCAAACCCAGCATTTTGAGTTTGTTTTAGTGAAATGGTAGAAAAAGGCCAGTAAATCTCTATGGCAAATTGGAAATGTTATTTTGGATTTTGAGAACAATGGAAATGGGAAGTGTTGACTAGGCCTACGTTTAATTTAGGTTTTAATTATCATTTTTTGTGTAAGTAGTCTTTAAATCCTTCCTACAAAGCAATCAACACTCCAGAGGTAAAATTCCACCCCTAGGAATTGAGGAGGAGGCAGCTCAAAATAGCACAGCACCCTCTTCTCCCTTTTCTCCTTCCTGCAGCCAGGCAGCAGCCAGCTCATCCCTGCCTTTCCTCTCCTTTGCATCCCACAGATGGGGAGATGAAGGCAGGGAGGGGAGGCAGGAGCAGCCCCAGGCCAGAGTTCCAGAGGCAGGAGGTGCCACAATCCTCCTCCAGCTGGAAGAACCAGAGCTTCCCCCTGTGCCAGGCACCTCAGCCATCCCCTGCCCCTGCTGGTTGTGCTTCAGGAAGAGCTCAGGGCATCAGGAATGAGCCCTGGCACATGCCTGGCTCAGGCAGCAAATCCATCACCCATTTCCATTCTCCCAGTCTCTGCTTTTCCCTGTGCCCCAGGTGCAGTGGGCTGTTCCTGCAGCTTTTCTCTCCATTCTGATTCCAGCATTTGTGGAGCTGTTGATGTCTGGAAGCCTCTAGGAAAATCCTAAATTCATCTGGATTAGGATCAACACCTCCTTGTCCTTAAAGTGGCACCTCCCAGGCTGCAGCCTCTCTTCAGGAGCTGCATTCAGACACAAAAGGGGAATTTTTGGAAAATCCTTTTCAAAGCTCTCATTCTGTTCATGGCCAAACCATCCCATGGCTTTCCCTCATCCAATAAAACCAAGGAGATGAAGGCAAGGAGGAGAGGCAGGAGCAGCCCCAGGCCAGAGTTCCAGAGGCAGGAGGTGCCACAATCCTCCTCCAGCAGCAGCACCCATCCTCTGCAGTGCTCCTGGAGCCAGAGGCTCACCCTGGTTGTGGTGCCAGGCACCTCAGCCATCCCCTGCCCCTGCTGGTTGTGCTTCAAGAAGAGCTCAGAGCATCAGGAATGAGCCCTGGCACATGCCTGGCTCAGCAGCAAATCCATCACCCATTTCCATTCTCCCAGTCTCTGTTTTTCCCTGTGTGCCAGGACTGGGATGTGGGAGGTGCAGCTGCCCATGCTCTGTATTCCTGCAGCTTTTCTCTCCATTCTGATTGCAGCATTTGTGGAGCTGTTGATGTCTGGAAGCCTCTAGGAAAATCCTAAATTCATCTGGGTTAGGATCAACACCTCCTTGTCCTTAAAGGCTGGGAAGTGGCACCTCCCAGGCTGCAGCTTCCCTCAGACACAAAAGGGGAATTTTTGGAAAATCCTTTTCAAAGCTCTCATTTTGTTCATGGACAAACCATCCCGTCATTGCTTTCTGGCTTTCCCTCATCCAATAAAATTGAGGAGAAAAAGCAGGTGGAGGCAGAGGCAGAGGCAGCAGGAGTTTTACCAGCTCACATCTGTGACAAGTGACAGCAATGGTGCAGGGATGGCACAAGGGAATGGCTTCAAACTGAAAGAGAGGAGGATTAGGTGGGATATTGGGAATTAGGAATTGTTCCCTGGGAGGGTGGGCAGGCCCTGGCACAGCTGGGGCTGCTCCTGGATCCCTGGCAGTGCCCAAGGCCAGGCTGGGCAGGGTTTGGAGCAGCCTGGGGCAGTGGAAGGTGTCCCTGCCCTGGCAGGGGTGGCACTGGATGGGCTTTATGTCCCTTCCAACCCAAACCATTCCATGACTTTACTGTGCTCCTCCTGTACAGGAACGCACTCTGGCAGTGACATTTTGGGAAGAGGCTCCAGCTGCCTTCAGGGGCTGTGAGTGCACCCAGGGCTGGATTTGGGCTGTGCTCTCCTGTTCAGAGAGGACACTGAGGCGCTGCTGGAGGGGCAGGAGCTGCTCTGCAGCTCCTCCAGGTGAAGCTGTGCAGTGTGGGAGGCTCCAGTTCTCCTCTGAGACTCAGCAGGAAACACTGGGGATGTTCCAGCAGCCCAGGAGAGCAATGGGGCTGGTTCTGGCTGGAGCAGGAGATCACTGGGATTCTCCAGGCCAGGAGGAGCTCAGTGCCCCCCCTGCACCCCTGAGATGATGCTGAGTGTCCCTGGCCACTGAGCTCCGTGCTGTGTGACAGCTCAGGGCTGGGAATTTGAGACAAGGACCAGGAGAATTCCACAGGGAAAACCTGCCTGCTTTGGGAGCTCCCCATTCCCAAACAGCAACTGGCTGCTTTGAAATCGATAGTGCATGGAAAGAGGGGCTTTGCATGAATTGAAAAAAACAAAAACTGCTCTGCCTTCTGGGGAGCAGTTGGATGGGGGCTGGGGGCTCTCAGAGCTGTCTCTGGGGCACAGAGGCTCTGAGTTAACCAGTAAGGTACCAGTGAGTTACTTGTGAATTACCAGTAAGGAGATTTTTCTTCCCTCTGCCCATTAATTTCACTGCCCACGGGCCAGCAGCTGCTGTGCTCCCATGCCAGGGGACTGCAGATGGGAAAGGGAGTTCAGCCCCTCCTGCTGCCCAGCCCGATGCTGCCCGGATGCCTTTTGTGAAAAACGACAATCACTTGTTTTTAACATTTTAAAAGTTTCATAGTAATAAAATGGTTATAAAGATAGTAATGCAATTAGAGTAATAATAATTTGGGCTATTTGAATTAGGGCAATATGAGACAATAGAGACAAAGAGTTACGGGTGTCCGGGTACCTTTTCTGGGCAGCAGGACCCGAAAAAGGACACAGTTAACAAAGGATTAACCCTTAAAAGCAACAGCCTGTTGCATATTCATACACCTCATACATGATACATAAATTCCATTCAAACACAGGATTCTGTCTGGTCATCCTCAACTTCTTCCTCTGATCCTAACAGCGCCTTTGAGGTGGGAAGAAGTTCGTTTCTCCTGATTAAAGGGCAATAAATTCTTTTTCTCTAAAATATTCAAGTGTCCTGCAGCTGCTATCTCGCTGCAAGTCCTTTCTTTAAAAAAAGTATCCTACATAGCATCATTTCTATTTTAACATTTTTTATAACCTAAAATGATATTTAACACACTGCTTAAGAGAATTAATACAGCATTACTTTCTAACACAACACATACAATATTCATTTGAATATTTGCAAAAATCCAATCATAAAATACAGGCATTTTTCACACCTTTGAAATTCAACCCTCCCTTAAATGTGCTTCCTGAGCCTGCTGTTAACAGCTGCTGCACTGCTGCGGGCTCCTGCTCCCCATGGAAATCCCGGGACACTGCGTGTGGATCAGCTCCTGTTCCCACTTGTTCCTTTATCTCGAGTGGGAGTTCTTTAGCTCAAGTTATCTCTGGAGCAGATCTGGAGTGCTCAGGGCTCACTTGCACCGTTTGTAAGGGGAAATGGGATCATTAGCCAGTGGTTACCCAAGGGGCAGAGCAAAATCACAAATCCTTTAGCTTGGAAAAGTCCTTTAAAATCATCAAGTGCAAGCATGAAATCCTCAGAGAGAGCCTCTTCTTCCCCTCACTTCACACCTCTGCTTTTAATGCTTAAATATGCCCAATAATGGGCCTATTTAATATTTCTTATTAATTATATATTCATTTATATGTAATATCTATTTATTATATATTATATATTTATTTTTATATATAATATATTCACATATTATTTATTTATTATATTTAATTAATATTTATTATAATTTATTTTATATATTTATATATATACTATATACTATATACTATATACTATATAATATATAATATATAATATATAATATATAATATATAATATATAATATATAATATACATTTATTTTATTTATTTAATATTTATTATTTATTTTAATATCTCATTTTTCTTGCCCAGTAATGGGAAGAGTTTGGATGTGTGACATCCTCTTGGCAGAGGAGCATTGAGTACCTGTTCTAGTTGGATGGGTTTGGAGTCACAGGACAGCTTTGGTGTCACAGGACATGGTGTCCATGCAGTGAGTTAATGTAGCCCCTGCTGGGGTGAGACAGAAGTACCTGCAGACAGTGAAGTGAAAAAATCAGTGTTTGCAGTGATTGACTCAGGCTGGGGTGCTTTTCCCTGTGTGCACAGCAAAGGTTAAAATAAGAACTTGGTTTGAATTTAAATATCATATTAAAAAAAAAAAAAAAAAAGAAAAGAAAAATCCAGACAACATCTTTTAAAGTTGCAGAGGCTGCTGATTTTTGGCTGCAGCTTTGCTCCATGGATCCCAACATTCCCAGGTCCTGCTCCTGCATCCCCAGGTCTCCCCCAAGGACTGAGCTCCCTCCCAGCCCTGCAGCAGCACTCGTGGGTCACAATTCAGAGGGCTCAGAGGGGATGGAGCATGTGAAACATCACAGATTTCTTATTTTAGTTGGGAAGGATCCCCCAAGATCATGGGAAGCCCTTGCAGAGGTTTCAGCACAGAACTGCAGATTTATTATCCTTAATTACAGCACCTTTAGCTGGCAGCAGCTCAGCTCTTGTGGAAGGGAGAGAAAGAGCCAAGAGCAGCTCCAGTGAGTGACCTCAGAGGTTGCTCTGCCCAAGGAGCTCAGAATTGCAGCTGCTTTCTCCTGGTCACCTGTGCTCACACACGGAGCCTGTAATTCCAGCTGTTCCTCTCTCGTGCTGCAGGAATTCTGCAATAATTACAGGGAGCAATTTGAAGGTAGCTGCTTCTTCCCTGAGAGGAGTCATGGGAAGACGCATCCACCCAGGCAGGGGAGTGCCATCACCTCTGGGAAAGGCTGCTCCAAAAAGATGCAGTGACAGGACACAGGGAATGGCTCCCACTGCCAGAGGCAGGGTTAGGTGGGATATTTGGAATAAAATTTTCCCTGAGAGGGTGGGCAGGCCCTGGCACAGGGTGCCCAGAGCAGCTGGGGCTGCCCCTGGATCCCTGGCAGTGTCCAAGGCCAGGTGGGACGGGGCTTGGAGCAGCCTGGGATAGTGGAAGGTGTCCCTGCCATGGCAGGGCTGGCACTGGGTGTGCAAAGGCACAGACAAGTCACACTTCCAATCAAACTTGAGCTGAAAAAGGGTTTTCCATGGCATAAACCTGTCCCACCACCTTTGGGGACTTTGGGCAGGGGATGGAGGGATAGGACACAGGGAATGGCTCCCACTGCCAGAGGGCAGGGATGGATGGGATATTGGGAATTAGGAGTTGTTCCCTGGGAGGGTGGGCAGGCCCTGGCACAGGTTATTCCATGGATGCTCCATCCCTGGCAGTGTCCAAGGTCAGGCTGGAGCCCCCTGGGACAGTGGGAGGTGTCCCTGCCATGGCAGGGCTGGCACTGGGTGGGCTTTGAGGTCCCTTCCAGCCCAACCCTTTGAGGGATTCTGTGACCCCTTCCAGCACCTGCTGTGAGGCTGCAGGGCAGCATCTCCCCACAGCCCAGGAGGGATTTCTAAGCTGCCAGGTCATCCTCAGGTGGGTTTTTCAGTCTGGCTCACTGAGCAGCTCACCTGGGCTGGCAGTGGTGCCAGGCTGGGCTGGGCAGCAGGAGCTTTCTGTGCCCTCCCTTCCTCAGGGCTCCCAGAAGCTGTTGGGGCTGGGGCAGGATTTTAGAAATCTGGAGAAATTTGCATCACCTAAGGAGGGTTTTTAGGGCTCTCAGGGCCTGCCAGACTCTCTCTAATCATCTGGACAAATCCTCTGCCCTGCCAAGACAGCAAGGGATAGAATTGCTTCATTCTGTGGTGTAACAGAGCCTCCCTCAGTGTTTGGTAAGAGCAGGAGAGCACTGCCCAGGAGGGTCCCACCTGTGCCCTCCCTTTGATCCTCTGGCCTTTCCCGCTGAGTTTTTGTTTCTCCCAAGCTCTGAGGGTGGTGTCACTGTGTCCCCATGTCCCTGCTCCAGGTGTCCTCAGCTCCTCTCCCATCAGTGAGTTCTGCCTTTGGAGCTGCTGGGCTGCCAAGAGGAAGAGGTCACTGAGCTGCACAGGAAGGGAGAGTCATGAGACTGAGAACACTTTCGCAAAAAAAAAATTGAGTTTCTCTTTTTTTTTTTAAATACTGAAAACCCCACAGCCACCCCTGTCTGCACCAAAAACCTGAGGTGAGAAAAGCTGAGAGCCTGAGGTGCACTTGTGAAACTGAACTGAGGAATGTTCCACGTGTGGGATGGCAGTGGGGAGTGTTTGGAAGAGTCCCAATGGGGGGAAGACCCTCCCCATGCAGGTTGTGTGGAGCTGAAGGGTTAATTTGGCATTTGGGCTGTGCCCCTCCAGCTCTGCAGCCACCCCAGGTGGGGGCAGAGCCCTCAGGCAGCAGGGATGGCTCTTTTCCCTGAGATTATTTCACAGTGGTGGCTTCTTATCTTGTCACTGCAAAGGCTCTTAGGAAAACATAGAAGGAGCCTCTTGAACTGATGTGACAGCCTTGGAACAAAGACTTCATCTGGTTCTGGGGGAAACATTTGCTCCACAACTCATTTTTCCCTGTCCACAGCTCAATTTCTCAAGTTTTCAGGAGCAATGTGAAATATTTAACTGTGGTGAGCCTGGAGGAGGATGGAGGCAGATTAGAAACTGGGGTAGGGGAAGATATTTTGCACAGCTGAAATGACTGCAGCAAAAGAAATTAATGCTGAATGCCTGAGCTGTGGATGTTTGATTTGTTAATGGCTTTGGCTTTGCAGGCATTTGGTTGATGTAGCAAATTTCTCAGTGCCATGTGCAGAAGTGCTGATTTCTCCCAGCACAGCTTCAAAATATGGAAGCAGAAATGGTGATAATTCTGATAATTGTGCCTGCTGAAATGGAGCTCCAGCATTTGGTACCTGCAGACAGGACCCAACACAGCTCAGGATTGTTGTCACTGTCCTTGCCACAGCCCTGGGAAAGGACCAGTGTCCCTCTTGGGCTGGAAACCTTCAGGATACCTCATGCTGTGTGATATTGTTGGATAAATGTGTCTGTCTGTGGGGGGATTGATACAGGAGCATAAAACCCTGCTCATCACCAGGTCCATCCCCTTGCAGCCTTGGCAGCAGCACCAAACCCCTGCAGGGTGCTTGGGAAAGGAGGGGGGTGAACCCAGGGCAGAGCCCAGAGGGTGAATCCAGAGGGATGAATCCAGAGCAGAGAGCCCAGAGGGATGAATCCAGAGGGTGAATCCAGAGGGATGAATCCAGAGCAGAGAGCCCAGAGGGATGAATCCAGAACAGAGAGTCCAGAGAGATTAATCTAGAGCAGAATCCAGAGGGATGAATCCAGAGCAGAGGGTCCAAAGAGATGAATCCAGAGCAGAGCCCAGAGCTGAGTTCAGAGGGATGAATCCAGAACACAATCCAGAGGGATGAATCCAGAGGGATGAATCCAGAGCAGGGTTCAGAGAGATGAATCCAGAGCAGAATCCAGAGGGATTAATCCAGAGCAGAATCCAGAGGGATGAATCCAGAGCAGAGCCCAGAGGGATGAATCCAGAGCAGAGCCCAGAGAGATGAATCCAGAACACAATCCAGAGGGATGAATCCAGAGGGATGAATCCAGAGCAGAATCCAGAGGAATGAATCCAGAGCAGAGTTCAGAGAGATGAATCCAGAGCTGAGTTCAGAGGGATGAATCCAGAGGGATTAATCCAGAGCAGAGCCCAGAGGGATGAATCCAGAACACAATCCAGAGGGATGAATCCAGAGGGATGAATCCAGAGCAGAGGGATGAATCCAGAAGGCCAGAGGCTGTGGTTTGTCTGGGGTGATGCCCATGCTCTTGGAGTTGCAGCAGTGGCACTGCCTTGGCTCTGACCCACATGGAGCAGCAGGTCCAGCGTGGGAAGGGAAAAGGGTCAAAAATAGCATTTCAGGGAAAACTTCCCTGACGGTCCCTGTGCCCTGCCTGCAATCAGAGATAGGAAGAAGGATCAATTGTCCTGCAGCTGAGGATGCAGACTGTGCCAGACACTCATTAAAGGCATTTTCCTGTGCCTGGTGTTGTGGCTCTGCTCTCAAGCTCCATCCCAAGCCTGCTGGGAACTGACCTGTGGTTATTCCAGGGACGTGGAGGCTCCAGTGGCCTCCCTGCCAGGTCACAGCAGGCACCAGCCCTTCACTGTCCCTCTCCCTTCAGGCTGAACCCTCCTTGCACCTCACCAAAAGCTGGCTGAGATTCCCCTCAGATCATGAGAACCCTGCCTGATGTGGATCCAGCCTGGGATGGGATCAGCTGCCTGCTGAGCAAGCTGCTCTGGGGCAGATCCTGTGGGACTGGCTGGCTTTGCAGGAGGGGCAGCTGCTGACAGACATGTGGGTGCTGTGTGTCCACCTCGTGTTTATGGAGCTGCTGTCCTGCAGGAACAGCCCAAGGGGAAAACTAAAATGTTGTGCAAATGCTGAGAGCTGGAGAGGAGAAGATCCAGGGAGAGCTCAGAGCCCCTTCCAGGCACTAAAGGGGCTCCAGGAGAGCTGGAGAGGGACTGGGGACAAGGGATGGAGGGACAGGACCCAGGGAATGGCTCCCACTGCCAGAGGGCAGGGATGGATGGGATATTGGGAATTGGGAATTGTTCCCTGGCACAGGGTGCCCAGAGCAGCTGGGGCTGCCCCTGGATCCCTGGCAGTGCCCAAGGCCAGGTTGGAGCCCCCTGGGACAGTGGAAGGTGTCCCTGTCATGGTAAGGGTGGCACTGAATGATCCTTAAGGTCCCTTCCCACCATTCTGTGACATTGAGAATCAGCCTGGCAATGTGCAGCTCCCCTCCAAACTCTGCATTTCTGTAAGTAAGAATCTCTTTGTTTATGCACCTGTTTTTCATGGCAGCTTTGCCACAGGGAAAAAGCATTTTTCACATGATCCAACACATTTTTTTTCAGCTATTTCTGCAAATCCAGACTCCTCATGGAGTGAGGCAAAGGAAAAGTAGAAATAGGTCAGGTATTTAAATAAGATGTAGTTGTCTCTCTTCACAGCAAGTTGCCTTTTTTTCTGCCTGTGTGAATTGTGCTAATGTATCAGGGAATAAAGAGAACAAAGGGAAGCAGAAGTGCCAGCATTTTCATTCTGGGATTGCAGCTTCAGAGCCCTTTACTTTGCAGAAGTGATACTGAGACCACTCTGGAACATCTCAGCAAATGCTCCTGAAATAATAACCCTCAAATTGTCTGCTCAACCTCTCTGAATACATGAAATCCACTTAAAACCCTGCCTGTCATTTCTGCTGTCACATGAAAAATTGATTTCCCGGCTCTGAGCCTCGTCCTTGGTGCCTTGCAGTGTCATGAATGCATAATATTAAGGAAACAGGGAAATTTTGGTGCTCTCAGGAATCATCTGGCTTGAAATGCAGACAACAGGCTGCCCTCGGTCGTTTGAGGTGGATTTGGATTTCTCAGCTTGGCTCTGTGTTCCAGGAGTGCCTGTGGCTGGTGCCACCCTCCTGCCAGGCCTGCTGTCACCTCAGCTTAGGCTGCTCTCCCTGCTCCTGCTCCTTGGAGAGGACATTAGGAATCCACATTGAAAATCCCCTTTTTAAATATCTGCACTGATGGCAGGACTTGGTTTCTTGACTTTAAAGTTTTGTGATGAAAGGAAAATCTTCCTTTCAGAGCTGTCCCAGCCCCTGTTCTCCCTTTGTGTTTCCAACCCCAGTGCTCCCGAGCAGAGCAGGGATGATTTCCATCGTTCCTGAAGCTTGATTAGGCTCACAGTGTGTCACTGGGGTGCTGCAGTGCTGATCCAGAGGTGATGTCAGGGCTGGTTCGAGCTGGGCTTTCCCTCATGGGCAGTTTTACCTGGTGGAGGAAGCAACTTTTCCCTTCATTGTAGGACCAGGGACTGCTGCAGCCCAGTCATCCTCACTCTTCCTTCCTGCCCTTCCTCCTTGACCCATCCACCTCCTCATTCCCTGCTGCAGTTACTGCTCCTCTTCTCTTTTCTGCCCTGGAATTCTCCTCAATGCCCATCCATCCCCATCGTTTGTGTTGGGGGAGAGGCCAGATTTCCCCAGGACTCTTTACAAAGCAGCATTTCTGGGGAATTTGGGTGTGGATGAGATTCATCAGCCCCCAGCACCCCAAAAACAGCTGTAACCTGGTCAGACACCCCTCAAACACCACTCCAGGAGCAGCAAACCCCAAAGTGCTCTGAGTCCCTTCAAGATCTGGGTTCTTCTTCCTGAGACCCCTGGGCTCTGCTCAGGGATTTTCCAGTAGCACCAACCTCAGTCCAAGCTGCTCCTTGGCTTTCTTCCAACCTCCTGGTGTGTTTAACCCCTTTTTAAGCCCTGCACATTTGCTGTGTCTCTTCAGGCTTCTCCAAAGGGCTCTGGGTGTGCTCCTGCCCCCGGGATCAGAGGAGGTTCAGAGCTGAACCCTGGCTGATGATGGAGCAATGAGAGCCCTGAGACTGTGCTGCTTCCCCTTCCTGCCTTCACCCCCCGCCTGACCCTTCCCTTCCCTCCCCTGCCCGTTCCGCAGGTTGGGACGTGGGACGTGGTTTTGTCCTTGCTCTGGCAGGACGATGTGTGTGAAGGGAGCACGGACAGCAGCAATGCCGGGGCTGGCACGGTCCCTGTGCCCAGCGCTTCTCCTTCGGGCCGTTCTTAAGAGGAGGGACCTCGGCGAGGCTCCTCAGCATCAGGTTAAAAGCCTGACATTAATTGAAGGATGATTCAGCTGAAGTGTCACCGTGTGGATGCTGGGAGAGGAGGAGGAGGAGGAGGAGGAGGAGGAGGAGGAGCCGCCTTCCTCGCTGGCCCCGAGCCACCATCACCCCCTCCCTCTGCGCTGCCGTTCCGCGGTTTAACAGCCAGGAATGGTTTAATCCATGGTTTAACAGCCAGGAATGGTTTAATCCATGGTTTGAGCTGGGGTGGGGGCCAGGGTGGCCCTAAAGCCGTGGGGGGATGCCCGAGGGTGTCCCCAGGGTCGCGGGGACGGAGCCGCTCTCTGCAAAAAGCTCAGCGCAGCCCCGGCTCCCCTCTCCTGCCGTTCCTGTGTCCTCTGAAGCTTTTGCTAATTCCTCTCTCTTTCCATTAGAAAAGCAGAAAAATCTGGGTTTTCAGAGCAGCTCTGCAAGCAGAGGCAGGAGGCAGCGCGGCTGTTCCAGGCCAGAGGAGGGGAGGGAGACGTGTCCGCTGCTGACAGAGCGAGGTTCCCCCGGCCGGAATGTGCCCTGGGGCCGGCTTAGCTCAGCCCCGAGCCGGGCTCGGCTGCCCGGAGCCCCGGGGAGCCGCTGCCATCGCCCATGATGTCACCGTGTCCTGCACTAAGTAGGTCACGGTGACACCGCTCTGCCACTGCGGCGAGGGCGCTGAAAAACCCCTCCGAGAGGGGACCCGGAGCACGATCGTGCCTCTCCAGGGGTTATCAGCAATGGGTGGCAATAAATGAACCCTCCCCGCTGCTCTGCGCAGCCCCCTTGGCTGGCAGCGCTGAGGCATCAGATGGGATGAGGGAGATCCAGGTTGCTATAGCGACCGGGAGCTGCGAGCAGCCGCTCTCCATCATCCTTCCATCATCCTTCCATCATCCTTCCATCATCCTTCCATCATCCTTGCAGCCCCCCAGGCTCCCCTCATCGCCCCCGCATCCAGCACGCACGGCTGGCACAGCTGCCCGTGCCCGGGCTGCTCCCCAGGGTGGCAGAGCCCGCCGGGTGCGTTCCCAGCTCGGCTTTAATGTGCGTGGCATTGAAGGGAGCTGAGCTGTTTGTCATCCTCACACCCGAGCTGTGCCATCCCCTGTGCCTGGCCACAGCCCTGCTGCTGTTGTCCCCGTGGCTTCCAGCCCCTGAGCTGGGGATTTCACCCCAGCAAATCGTCCTCTCTTATCCCAGCTGCTTCCTGGCAGTTTCACTGGCACAGCTGGATCCCAAGGAATAATGAGGAGAAAACAGGGAGTTTCAATAGTGTCCGTGCTATTTGTGTTCCTGTCATGATTTTGGGTGATCTCTGGGAAGCTTCCCCCTTGTTGTGGCTTCAGATCTCTGCCAGGCTCTAAAAATATCCATTGAATTCACAGCCCTGCAGTGGGAAAAGCAGAGCTGCTCATCCCTGGGGATGGCTGGAGGTGTTCTGTGCACCAAAGTGAGAGCACAGCTTCTCTGTGCTGTCTTTATCCAGTGTAAAGCACCCATCAGCTGTTCCAACCACTCCTTGCTACTCCAAAGTCATTGCCTCTTGTAAATCTGAGTGGAAAACAGATGAATAATCCCACACCTCTGTCCTCTGCATCAACCCCCGGTACCTCACAGTCTTGCAGGTGTTGAACAAACACATCCCAGATGCCTGAAAGGTGCTGGATTCCCTTCAAAGTATTTTTTTGAGGGGGAATTTCTACCTTCCTTAAACTTCAGCTGGCAGAATTTGATCAGCAGCTGCTGAACAGGCCAGAGGAGCATCCTTTGAGGGGGGACTTTGCAAATGTTCCCCAGGAAATGTGGGATGGTGAATTCATTCCCCCAGCTGGACCATGGCAAGGACCAGTCCTGGGAAGAGAACACAAGGAAAGATTTTTGCTGTTTCTCAACCTGCCCAGGAGTTGAGCCCACGATGTCCCAAACAGGAGGCAGCTCTGTGCTCATCTTCCTAAGTGCTCTTATTTTATTTATGTGCTGGTGCATTTCTAATGCCAGGCTCTTGGCATCACCCCCATGTGCTGCTTTCCTCTGCTCCAGCCAAGCACTTGGAATCATATTTTTGGCATGGTGGTTTTTATAAAATATGGAACACTCCAGCATCTTGAGGCCACGGCAGAGCCGGATGAGCTCTGACTGCCCAAAGCTCTGCCAGGCTCAGAATAGCTCTGAGATGTGACTTCACTGAGGCTGCAGAAGAAGCTGCAGTTCATCCCTGCTGCTGGCAGAGCTGGGAGCAGGGTGGGACTGAGGAGCAGCACATGAGGCTGGGACGTGTCCCCTTTGTCCTCCCTGCTGTCACTGGGAGCCACAGGCCCCCCGTGCCCTGGCCCAGCTCTCCCCACCCTTTCCCTTCCCTTCAAAAATTCAAATTCCATTGAATTCTGAGTGAATTTAATGCACACAATCATGTAGCAGTTTGGATTGGAAGGGACCTTAAAGGTCATTGAATCCACCCCCCATTGGTGTGGTGTGTCAGGGATCAGGGAAGGGGCACTCTGCGGGTTTTAGAGCTCCCTCCAGGGGGGTTATGTGGCAGGGTGGGGGCCTCTGCCAGGATGTTCCATCCATCATCCATCAGCCCTGGCTGCCATGGGGGCTGGGAGCTGCCTCCACCTCAGGGGAGTGGGAATTTTTCGTTTTGCCTGCTGGAGGAAATGAAATATTTAACGCACTATTGGTGCTTTTTAAGCTGGGTTTTTTTTTAGCTCCTTCATTACTGCAGGTTCCCAGGAAATTCCCTGTTGAGTGAACCTGTGGTTTTCCTCCACAAAACCCTGACCAGCTTTAGGGAGTGCTCATGAGGGATAAATGGCATCAGGCACTGGAAGCTGATGGCAGAAGGGTGGGAGAACCTGACACTTCTCTTTGATTTCATCCAAAGATGAATTCCCAGCTCCCACAGGAGCAGAACTGAGGGAACCTGGAGCCTCCTGTGCTGGGGTGGGCAGGGAAGGGGGAAATTTATCCATGGGATGGTTTGGGTTGGGAATTTATACATGGGATGGTTTGGGTTGGGAGAGAAGCTTATACATGGAATGGTTTGGGAGGGGAATTTATCCATGGAATTATTTGGGTTGGGAGGAGAATTTATCCATGGAATGGTTTGGGAGGGGAATTTATCCATGGAATGGTTTGGGGTGGGAGGAGAATTTATCCATGGAATGGTTTGGGAGGGGAATTCATCCATGGGATGGTTTGGGAGGGGAATTCATCCATGGGATGGTTTGGGGTGGGAGGGAGCTTGGGCAGGGACAGCTCCCAGCAGACCAGGCTGCTCCAAGCCCTGCCCACTCTGGTCTGGGATGAATTCATAATCCCAGAGGGGTAACGAGCTCCAGGCCTGGTTTTAGCTGAGCTCAGCTCCAGCTGGGTCAGGCCTGGGGTTCAGGGGGTTCAGGCAGTGAGGGCTGGCCCTGGCTCAGCAGGAGGATGGAGCTTGGCTGAGGTTGGGATCCCTCTCTCGGGTGTTCCATGGTAGGAACAGGGACATTCCCTGGGTGTTTCCACTCTGCCCATGCAGTGACACACAGAGTGATGGCTCAAATCACTTTTGGGCCTTTCCCACCATAAAATATTGCTTTGGGGTGCAGCCCCATGGCTGGGACCTGCCCCATGAGCCCTCCTTGGGCTGTTTGGGTGTTTTTCAGCAGCCTGGCTGTTGGGAGGAGCAGCCCCTGCCCCATCACCTCAGATGCCCTGCCAGGAGCACCTAAACCAAAAGTGTTTGCAGAAATATTTCCCAGCTCTCTGGCATTCCCAGCTCTCCCTGGCAGGGATGATTCCCAGCTCCTGAGCACGGATGCACAGGCTCCCCAGCTCCTAAATCAGTGAGGAGGGAAGTGCAGCTCACACACTGCTGCAGGACCTCCCAGCCTTGGGATCAATGGGAATAAATGCATTTTAGGAATGAGAGGGCCAAATATTTAATGGACTGGGGATTTTTATTTAATGCTTTTTAAAAACATAATTTTATATAATTATATAAATAGTATATAAAATTAATATAATATAATATAATATAATATAATATAATATAATATAATAATTATAGAACTGCATATTACATTACATTATATTATATGATATGATAATTTATGATATGATATGATATGATATTATATTATATTATTATAGAACTATAATATAATATGTCATATATCTATTATATATTAGCATATAATAATATATATTATATATTAATATAATGTAATAATATAATGTAATAATTTATATGATATAATAATATCATGTATAAGTTCTATTATACTATATTCTATTATATTATATTATTACTATAATATGATCTATTATATCATGTCATATTTATTATATATTATATAATATATATTATATATTATCATATAATATATATAATATATTAATGTAATATAATAATATAATGTAATATCATATCTAATATCCTATATAACACAATAATAGTTCTATTATAGATATGTAAATAAATATACAATATATATAATAATTTATATATAAATATTTAATGCTCCTCTCAGGCAGAGGGGAAGAAATCCACCTGGATGTGCTGCAGACACATCATGGCAAAGGCCCAGCAGTGTTGTGGCAGCTGCTGTCCTCTCAGGAAAGTGGCTTTTATGGCTCAGACACGACTCAAAGGGAGCATCTCAGTGCAGCTGGCTTGGCTCTGCCTTGCCCTGTGCATGGGACACGTGTGACACTTTGCACTGGGAAGAGACTCATTAACAGTTCCTGTTGCTCATTAAAAGGGAAAAGCAGCGTTGTTGTCACAGCTCAGCAGGTGATGATGAAATTTGTGTCACCCAGCAGGTCCCAAAGCCAGGCTGGGCTGTGCTCTGCTAACTCAGTGGGCAAGGCTGAGCCAGAAAGGCTTGAAAGGCACTTCCTAAGTGGAGGGGTTGAGTTCTCAGCTCACAGTTTAGCCTGGTGCTTCTCCTGCACATTAAAAAATCCCTTCTGAAAAGGCACTTCTGGCAGCCTCTGAGGCGATCTGCCTGAGCAGACAAAAGAAACACACTGTAAATATTTGCTGGTTTTGAAGATGGAAAAAAAAAATTCAGTGTCTCAAGTGTCACTTGACTGCAGATAATTGTGAAAAACCACACGGTGAGGAGGGAGCTGTGCTCAGCTCAGTGACCTTTCCCAGCATCAAAATGCCTGCAGCAGCTGCTCTGACCTTTGACTATGGAAATTCTCCTTTTGATCCTGACTTGAGATCTCCTTGATTCGTGTCTGACTTTCTTTGTAGTCTCTTTTCCGTGGCTTTGATCCATCTTAGTGTCTGGTTCTGGCAAGGCCACCTGGCTCTGCGGAGGCCGGAGCTCCGAAAAGCCACAGAGGAACATCCTGTGAGCCCTGAGAGGCTTTCACAAGGCAGGTTTTGCAAAGCCCTTGTGGTTTCAGATGTTTCCATCTCCCTCGTGGCACGTGTGAGTCACGGGCTGCCTGTGTGTGTGTCTGTGTGTGCGTGTGCATCCCCTGCCTCCTGCACAGGGGAGAGATCTGCACCCACACAGGGCTCCTGGCTGGCTCCTCCTCTCCTCAGGCAGGTGTGGGGTGAAGGCAGCACCTGGACAGGGTGCACAGGGGCTCTCAATGCAGCCCAGCAGCTGAGACAAGAAGGAAGGAGGAGGTTAAGTTGTTTCTGGATCACACAGGATAGTAAATCATTGCTTTGAACCTTTTTTGAGAGCCAGGGTGTTCTAACAAGACCTGGATGGGGAAGGTCTCTTCTCTAATTTTCTCCCTCTGAGAAGGATGGGGAGTGCCAAGGAGTCACAGGGATGATGCTGTCAAAATCATCTGAGTCTTACAGAGGGAAATTGATGCTCTGAGTTGTAAGAGCTTAAATGAGAGATGTGGGACTTCAGGCAGCTCTCCAAAATGCAGTTTATTGTGTACAGAATGCAGTTTATTGTATCCAAAATGGAGTTTATTGTGTACAAAATGTGGTTTATTCCATCCAAGAGGTTCCAGCAGTCCAGGGTCAGGGGTGACAGCGCTGTGCCTACAGCTGTCAGCTCCAGAGACCCTCAGTTTAGGTTACAATGCATTATATACTTTTCTTTTGGTTACATTGCATTATAGACTTTTCTTTGCTGAGCATCTTCATACAGTAGAACCAATCTATACCTTAACTTTTATCTCTAGCCTATCATAACTCCTCTAATTACCATATTCATGTTACTGTTCTCCAATCACTCAAAGTTACTACATTACAGTTTAAGCTAGAAGTTGTTTTTCAGTTTTCTTGCAGTGGAAAATTCTGAGACCTTTTTTATACTTGAAACATTTGCTGCCTTGTTTGCCTGTGCTCTCTTTGTGCTTGGTAAAAACATTTTCTTGTTTGGGGTGGGTTTATCCTTTGCTCTAAGCCATAAAACCCCTTCTAACTAACACACCCTTTGCCTCCTTGGTTATCCAGTAAGACTGGCCCAGCAATTCTTTTCTTCTATATCAAAACTTGCTTCCATCTCTATTCCTTCATCAGACTCTACATTTAAAAATCTTTCTGCCAAGCACACATATCTGTGAGACTTTCTTGTCAAACTTTCATCCTTCCCAACATCAAGTTGGGAATGGGACCTGGTGCTTTGGAGCTGCCACACTTGAGATGTGGGAGAGGCAGAGCTGCAGCTCTGGAATGAAATATCCACCCAGGATTATTGACACGTGATGCTCTTTGTGTCCTGGCTCCCTGGGGACAGTGACTTTGGGATTCTTGTGGGCACATGAAGAGAGGCAGCCCCTCCTGGGAGCAGCTCCCACATCCTGGGGACAGGGGAGACACAAAGGGCACCCGAGGTCTCAGTGCAGGTTTTGCTCCTGTACCCCTTGGGAATTCAGCTATTCCTGTTTTTCTCTGTTGAAGCTGTTGTGGGAATAATTTTCTCAGTAAGTTTTCCTTCGAGCCCATTGCCCTCAGTATCATTGTCCTGCAAGCTGCAGAAACCCACAAGTGCTTGGGTGAGATAGACCCTGATCCCTGCCCTGCCAGCCCCAGCCTGGGCCCTAAACCTTCTTGAGACAACACTTATCTGTCCCCAAATGTCACTTGTTGTACCTCAGATATGTCCTTGTTTATTACCCATCTTATAACCAGTGGCTTTTTAGACCCTGCTCAAGAAATTCCTCCCTGTGGGGGTGGGCAGGCCCTGGCACAGGTTATTCCATGGATGCTCCATTCCTGGCAGTGCCCAAGGCCAGGCTGGAGCCCCCTGGGACAGTGGGAGGTGTCCCTGCCATGGCAGGGCTGGCACTGGGTGTGCAAAGGCACAGACAAGCCCCACTTCCAATCAAACTTGAGCTGGAAAATGAGTTTGCATGGCATAAACCTGTCCCACCACCTTTGGACTGATGCAGCTCCCTGCAGGTCCCACAGCCACAGGGCATCAGCACCTCTGGATTCCCAGGTCCTGCCTGGGGTCAGGATTCAGATTATTGAGGTTCCTCTCCCCAGATCCTCTGAACTTGCTGTGGGACAGGAAAAATCCTCCACCCTGATCCACCTTTGGGGACTTTGGACAGGAGATGGAGGGACAGGACACAGGGAATGGCTGTACCAGAGGGCAGGGATGGATGGGATATTGGGCAGGAATTGTGCCCTGTGAGGGTGGGCAGGCCCTGGCACAGGTTATTCCATGGATGCTCCATCCCTGGCAGTACCCAAGGCCAGGCTGGACAGGGCTTGGAGCAGCCTGGGACAGTGGGAGGTGTCCCTGCCATGGCAGGGGTGGCACTGGGTGTGCAAAGGCACAGACAAGCCCCACTTCCAATCAAACTTGAGCTGGAAAAGGAGTTTTGATGGTACAAACCTGTCCCACCACCTTTGGGGACTTTGGACAAGGGATGGAGGGACAGCACACAGGGAATGGCTTCCCTGCACCAGAGGGCAGGGTCAGGTGGGATATTGGGCAGGAATTGCTCCCTGGGAGGGTGGGCAGGCCCTGGCACAGGTTATTCCATGGGTGCTCCATCCCTGGCAGTGCTCAAGGCCAGGCTGGAGCCCCCTGGGACAGTGGGAGGTGTCCCTGCCATGGCAGGGCTGGCACTGGATGTGGTTGAAACTTGATGGTGCTGAAGGTTCCTTCCAACCCAAAGCATTCCATGATTTTATGGCTCCATCATTGTCACCTCTCTGCCACCACAGCCTGGAATCCTCCCCAGCAGTGACACCACACACGGCCTGGAGAGCTGATTTAACTCTCCCTCAAATTCTCAGTATCCCTGTTTGTCTCCTTGGTTTTTGTTAGGAAGCTGAGCTTTGAAAATTACCTTTTTTTAGACCTCTTGAGTTTCTCTCTCCCTGCTTCCTGTGTTTTTTCTTCATGCAGAATATAGCTGCTGCTTTTTTGGGCTCTTTTCTGCAGCCTCCCTTCATCTGGGAGCCTTTTTAATGTTTGTTTTTTTCAAGACTGAACCCTCTCAGAGGCTGAGGCAGGATCCAGGTGAGGCTGCAGCACTGACTGACATGAGGTGTTACCATGATGGGCTGTTCTTCATCCTGCCCCTCACAGTCCTCACGTCTTGTGTGCAGCTCCAGGCTTCCTTGGAGCCAGAGAATCACAGAATATCCTGAGCTGGAAACCAACCAGTGGCCCACAGTGCTCCTGCCTTTCCAGAAAGAGGCCTTGGTCTAAACTCTGGGAAGGTTGGATGGCTTAAAGCAATCCCCTTTGGAATCCATCCCAGTGGGTTCATTGCTGCTGAGCCCTCATTTCACACTTGGTTGCACACTTGGTTGAAATCCCTCTGGTTTGTTGTCATGAAAATCAGGCAATTACTGTGCTGGCTTTGCCATCTCTACCCAAATCCTGCTGCTGAAAAGAGCTTATTTCCCACTCTGTCCATGGGACAGCACCTCATTTAAAAATCCTGGAAAAGCTTCACAAAGCCCTGTTCCATTGGAGCCCTGGCAGGGATGGGGCTGCAGCTCTGGAGCTCCCCATCCCTGCCTGGTGTCCCTGGGATGTTCCCAGCTCCCCATCCCTGCCTGGTTCTGTGTCCCAGTTCCCAGCTCCCCATCCTGCTGTGCTCCCACTGGGGAATATCTCATCAATGACTCTTTGCTGTGTTCTCATGCCTATAGCTCCTTCCAGGGCATTCCAGCTCATCTGGGCTTGTTCTTGAGCGTGGAATCATGGAATGGTTTGGGCTGGAAGGGACCTTAAAGCCCATCCAGTTCATCCCCCTTCCACTTTCCCCTTTCCACTACCCCAGGTTGCTCCAAGCCCCATCCAACCTGGCATCTCCTGTATTTACATTTATTAACAATCCATTTATGCAATTTCTCAGCCTTACACCTCTTGTCCTCACCAAAAGTGCCTCTGATCTTCTTGCTCTCCTTCCCTTCCCCATTCCCTTCCCACCACGTGCTGGTGCTGTCTCTGTGCAGCTCTCACAGATGTCTGTGGCCATTTCTGTGCCACTGGCCTTGTGTTTCCCCCGAGGTGCTGGATTAAATGCTCAGTCAAAACTCTCACATTTCATGGGCCAGTGATCTGCTTCCACTCAGAGCCCTCCTTTCCCTGCTGCTTTCCCTTTTGCCAGCGTTGCCCCAGTGCCTGCTCAGCTCCTGCCATGGCTCAGGGGCTGCTCGGGCTCTGAGATGTGTCCCACACCCATGGGATGTGTGTCCTGCCCACATGGGATGTGTGTCCTGCTCACATGGGATGTGTGTCCCCCTGCCCACATGGGATGTGTGTCCCACACCCATGGGATGTGTGTCCCACACCCATGGGATGTGTGTCCCACACCCATGGGATGTGTGTCCTGCCCACACGGGATGTGTGTCCTGCCCACATGGGATGTGTGTCCTGCTCACATGGGATGTGTGTCCCTGCCCACATGGGATGTGTGTCCTGCCCACATGGGATGTGTGTCCTGCCCACATGGGATGTGTGTCCTGCCCACATGGGATGTGTGTCCTGCTCACATGGGATGTGTGTCCTGCCCACATGGGATGTGTGTCCTGCCCACATGGGATGTGTGTCCTGCCCACATGGGATGTGTGTCCTGCTCACACGGGATGTGTGTCCCTGCTCACATGGGATGTGTGTCCCACACCCATGGGATGTGTGTCCTGCTCACACGGGATGTGTGTCCCTGCTCACACAGGGCTCCCAGCAGAGCCTTTATCTCCTCCTGTGAGCCAGGAGAGTGAGGGGAGCTGGGGAGAAGTGCCCCAGTCCTGCAGGGTTCACTGAGCCAGGAAAAGGTAAAGAGCTGTGGCTGGTACTGCTGAGCTGTCAGGAGAGGCTGTTTCCACCCAAAAATATTCCCTGTGTTGTATGAAGAGCTGTTTGTAGAAAGCACCAACACCTTGGTGTTTCTTATGAATAAACACCTTGGTATTTCTTATAGAATAATAAATAATATAATTATATTATATTATAATATTATATGTAATATAATATATATTATATTATATTATATTATATTATATTATATTATATTATATTATATTATATTATATTATATTATATTACGTTATGTTATTATATATATTATATATATGTATTATATATAATATATATTATATATTGTAATATATATTATATTATACATTGATAAAATAAATACCTTGGTGTTTCTTATATAATAATAAATAATATAACTACATATTATAATAATATTATATATTATATAATATTTATTATATATAATATATAATATATAATTTATAATATAATATCTATGTATTATATCTATTATATATTATAGTTATAATTATTATATTATATTATATTATATTATATTATATTATATTATATTATATTATATTATATTAAACACCTTGGTGTTTATTATGAACAGAAATCACTGTGCTTCATCACATACAGACATTCCCACATGACTCCCTCATCCCTGGCAGGATGGGAGCAGGGGTGGATCCTGATTCCCCCCAGAATCTCTTTCCCTGCTCCATCCTGCCATCAGCCTCAGGGGTGCTGGGGCTGGGTCCCTTCCCTGCAGTGCTCAGCACTGACACCCTGCTGTCCCTTGGGCTGATCAGGAGTGGGGATATGGCCCAGGAGGAGCCCCAGGAGCAGCAGCACCCATCACATCCCTCACTTTGTCCTGATGGAATTGACTTCATCAGGGCTTGGTGAGGAGCCAGAGCTGCCATCAGTGCCACAGGGAATCCCTGAGGGGTTTGGGTGGGAAGGGACCCCAAAGCTCACCCAGTGCCCCCTCCTGCCATGGCAGGGACCTCCCACTGCCCCAGGGTGTCCCAATGTCCAGCCTGGCCTTGGGCACTGCCAGGGATCCAGGGGCAGCCCCAGCTGCTCTGGGCACCCTGTGCCAGGGCCTGCCCACCCTCCCAGGGAACAATTCCTCATTCCCAATATCCCATCCAGCCCTGGGAGCCATTCCCTGGATCCTGTCCCTCCTTGTCAAAATCCCCAAAAGCAGGTGGGACAGGTTTATGCCATTAAAACTCCTTTTCTAGCTCAAGTTTGATTGGAAGTGGGGCTTGTGTGTGCCTTTGCTGCCCTCAGGGTCCTGCTGAGCATCACTGATCTCCAGAGGGTATTTCTGTTGTGTGTTGCCCTTGTCTGTGAGAGACTTTGTTGTCATCCAGGGTTGTTCTGCTCCGTCTCCATCCCAGCCCCTTCCTCTGGGATGTAAATTCAGCAGGAGCTCAGGGAAGCAGCTCCCATCCAGGCAGTGATGGATGGGAAGGTCTGACTCTGCTTTCCCAGCTGCTGCAGCAGCTGTTCCCTCCCTTGGGGCCCAGAACAAACCTGGGCAGCCCAGGGCAGCCAGCAGCTGTGCCACTGCTGCTCCAAGAGCCAGGCTGGAAACCAGAGGGGAATTTCATTTTCCTGCCCCTCACTGGCCTCAGCCCAAGCTCTGGAGCAGTGGCCAAGGGCCCTGAGGTGCAGCAGGTGCAGCTGGGGCTGGTGGCAGGGCTGGTGTCCCCAGCAGGGACACCAAGGAGGGTTTGTCACCCCTGAGCACTCACAGATCCCAGGATGCTCCATCCAGGAGCCTCCCTGCTCCCCCAGCCAAAGCTTTAAGGCTGAACCTTGACATGAAGAAAAGCAGCCGGTGATGAGTGAAGGAGCTTTGGCAAGGTGGGATCTGGGCATGAGAGAGGGGGAGGGAAGCCTTAATTTATTGGGATTGTCACACATGGAAGGATCAGAGCATCTTCTCCAGATCCCTCCATGGCAGGACAGCATTGGCTTCACTCAGACTCAGCTCAGCTGATTCTCCTGATGCCAGCAGGAGCTGAGACCCAGCCTGATGCAGCTCCCTGCAGGTCCCACAGCCACAGGGCATCAGCACTTCTGGATTCCCAGGTCCTGCCTGGGGTCAGGATTCAGATTATTGAGGTTCCTCTCCCCAGATCCTCTGAACTTGCTGTGGGACAGGAAAAATCCTCCACCCTGATCCACCTTTGGGGACTTTGGACAGGAGATGGAGGGACAGGACACAGGGAATGGCTGTACCAGAGGGCAGGGATGGATGGGATATTGGGCAGGAATTGTGCCCTGTGAGGGTGGGCAGGCCCTGGCACAGGTTATTCCATGGATGCTCCATCCCTGGCAGTGCCCAAGGCCAGGCTGGACAGGGCTTGGAATCACCTGGGACAGTGGAAGGTGTCCCTGCCATGGCAGGGCTGGCACTGGGTGTGCAAAGGCACAGACAAGCCCCACTTCCAATCAAACTTGAGCTGGAAAAGGAGTTTGCATGGCATAAACCTGTCCCACCACCTCTGGGGACTTTGGACAAGGGATGGAGGCACAGGACAGAGGGAACTTGCTGTGGGAGAGGAAAAATCCTCCCCCCTTATCCCTGTTAGGGACACTTGGTGCTGGAGCTGTTCGCAAGGAGCAGGGATCTCTGAGAGGCTCCTCTGGGTGTGCAGCTCATTCCACTAAGACACAGCAAAAATAGCAGCCTAAGCTGGGATTGCAGCCTCAGCTCACCCAGGCAGGAGTAAATAACATTAAATACCTGTAAGAACATTAAATACACGAGGGCTTCGTGTGCTGGGCCCTGCCAGCCCCTTCCACCAAGCAGGCATTGCGATGGAAGTGCTGAAAATCTGAATTTGGGAACTGCATAAAAATGCAGCTTAAGGGATGTGACACCACCTGAACAGTCTGTTAATGGAAATGGAGTAAAAACTGCACAGGGGACTTGGGCTGTGGCAGTGGAAATGCTGGAATGGCTCAGACAGGGCAGGACCTGGGGGCTGGGAGCCAAACACGGGCAGTGGGATCCCAGCACATCCCCCTGGGGTGTTTGGAGCATCCAGAGAGGCAGCAGAGTCAATGTCAGCCATTCTAAACCACTCAGCATGATACTAAAAATGCTGGAAATGTGGGAATTTGAAGTGTGGGTGAGGTCACAGGAGGGAATTTCCCAAGGCCAAGTCCCTGGATAGCTCTTCCCATTGGTGGTGGCTCATGGGGATGGATCTGCTGCAGGATTTTCCTCTCCTGGGGATCTCTGAGGGTTCTTGGCTGGTCCCAAGGGATTGAGGCTGCAGCTGGATGGCCTCAGCTCCATCCCAGCCCCTGGAGCAGCCAGGCCATCAGTGGGGCCATGGCTTTGCTGGGTGCTTCCCTTTCTCCATGGAAAGGGCTGGTGAGCACTGGCACAGCTGCCCAGGGCACGTGGATGTGGCACTGGGGGACACGGGTCAGGGGTGGCCTTGGGGGAACAGTTGGGCTGGATGGTCCCAGATCATCATTTTCCCCACCTGAATGATTCCATGATTTATGATTTCTCTGCTTATGGCACAAGGATTTTATTTGGGATTTAGAGCAGGGGCCTTTATGGACTTCAGCAAAGGGGGACATTCTTGCCAGTCATCCTGGCCCTGCTGTCCTCCTGTCCCCACTGGCAGTGACCCCAACAGCCACACAAACCAATGTGGGGGGCAGAAAGTCCTGATTCACTCATGGGAATCATGTTTGGTGCCAAAACTGGATTAGGGGTTCAAAAGCTGCAGGGACAGAGTTTTGTCCCAGCCAGTTTGGTCTGTCTGTCTGTCTGTCTGTCTGTCTGAGAGGGAATTGGGAACAGCCACCACCCCACGTGTGGTTCCTCCCACTGTTCCAGGCTGTGTTTCAGTCTGAGCTCAGCCCAGGGATGTCCCTGTCACTGCTGCAGGCCCAGAGCTGGAGGCAGGGCTGGTGCCATGGGGTGCCCAGGGTCACTGCAGGCTCATTCAGGGGCAGTGGCTGAGCAGCAGCAGCCCCTGGGCCCTTTGCCCTGGTCTGGGCTCTGCCCATGGAGCTGAGGCCTTGCACAGGATCCCAGTCCCACAGTGGGAGGCTTCACAAGCCCAGAGCTGGGCTCAGAGCTCAGGCCTGGCCTAACACAGAGTTTTGGGATGGCTGCAGGATGTGCCTGACCTGAAAACACCCATCCCATCTGTGGCCACCCCACCCCACCCCATCCCATCCCATCCCATCCCATCCCATCCCATCCCATCCCATCCCATCCCATCCCATCCCATCCCATCCCATCCCAACCTGTTTGTTCCACCCCATCCCGTCTGCTCTGTCCCATCCCATCTGCCTCATCCTGTCCCTGCCCACTCTGTCCCATCCAGTCCACTCTGCCCCAGCCCCTCCTGTCCAGTCCTACTTGTCCCATCTTGTCCCATCTGCATTGTCACACTGTGTCATTCATGTCACACCCCATCAGCCTCTCCTGTCCATCTCACCCTGTCCTGTCCCATCCCTCCATCCTGTCTTGTGCCATCCACGCCATCCCATGCCATGGATCCCATCCCATCCCATTGCATCCCATCCCATGGATCCCATGGATCCCATGGATCCCATCCCATCCCATCCCATCCCATCCCATCCCATCCCATCCCATCCCATGGATCCCATCCCATGGATCCCATCCCATCCCATCCCATCCCATCCCATCCCATCCCATCCCATCCCATCCCATCCCATCCCATCCCATCCCATGGATCCCATGGATCCTATCCCATTGCATCCCATCCCACCCCATCTCATGGATCCCATCCCATTCCATCCCATCCCATCTCATGGATCCCATCCCATCCCATCCCATGGATCCCATTCCATCCCATCCCATCCCATCCCATCCCATCCCATGGATCCTATCCCATCCCATCCCATCCCATCCCATCCCATCCCATGGATCCCACCCCATCCCATCCCATCCCATGGATCCCATCCCATGGATCCCACCCCATCCCATGGATCCCCTCCCTCCCTCCTGACTGTGTCCCTGTCCCGCAGGGAGAAGCGCTCCCTGCACGTCACTGTCACCAACCCGGTGCAGTGCAGCCTGCACGGCAGGAAATGCACGGTGTCCGTGGAGACCAAGCTGAACCAGCCGCAGCCGGATTTCACCAAGCACCGCTCGGGCTTCGTGCTCTGCGTGCCGGGCAATTAACGGCCGGGAGCGCCGGGAGCGCCGGAGCCACCGGGAGACGCTCGGCAGCGACTGCGAGGTGCCCAAAGCAGCCTCTGAAGCTCCAGGTTTGGAAAACGCGAATTCCAGGGGTTTAGAAGAGCCAAACTGAAGGACCTAAAATAGCCGGTGACTTGTTCTCCGCATTACAAACCAGGCTGGAACATCAGGAGAGCGCTTCCTTTGGAATCAGTCTGAAAAAAAGAGTTTCTAGGTACTTCCAGCCCTTCTTCCCTTTCCCACGTCGATTCCTCACCCCCTCTCCGGTTGTCCCTTCCATGCTCCTTTCCCTTGTGTCAGTTTTTGCAGTTTGATGCAGCCTCCAGAGGAGGAACCAAAGATGCCCAGCTCAGGGAGTCAGGTTCTGTAGGGCCAGATCCAGCAGAACCGAGCCAGGCTGGGCAGGGAGGGCTGCCTCCCACACTCCACACTCCTGCAGCCCCCAGGGGCTGGGAAGGTTCTTGGAGACACCTCCAGAGCTGCTGCTTTCCCTCGAGAATTCATCAACCCATCAAGGCACCTTGGCTGGACAGGGGACTTTCAGTGCAGGCCTGGATTCATTAATCCTGCATTGCTTTTTGCCTTAATTACCCCCTCCAAGGGCCTGAAGCAGGTGGGTTCCCTTCGGGACCGTGTGGCCTTGCTGAATTTTGGGTGCTCCACGTGGCTTTGTGTCTGTGCCAGCGCTGGGGTAAGGGAGGGCTGGGGTGAGCCCAGGAGCAGGGGGGGTTTGGGGGGCCAAGCTTTGCACTATCCAACATTAACCTGGCACAGCCCCAGCTGCCAGCACCAGGCTCCTCCCTCCATGAGTTCTCCTGGCTCTCCCCACAGTGGGCTGTGGGTGTTGGGGTGTTGGGCTCGTCCTGCCCAGCCCAGATAACCCCGAGCTCTGTGTTGGTGGAGGGACGTGGATCTCCTCGGTGGCTCATTCCCCCCGTGCTGGGCACTGCTGTGGTTCCTGGGCAGTCCAGGCTGGTGGGATTTACATTGGGATTGTCCTGGCACTGCTGGTCAGGTCAGGATTCCCAGCCCTGGAGATGGGGGAGCTGAGTGTGACCCCACCCCGGGGTCCCAGCCCGGCCAGCAAAGGGGAGCACTTGTCTGATGGAGCATTTTGGGAATTTGAAAGCCTGGAAGAGGCTCCTCACTCCCAGAGGTTTCCTGAAGCTGTGCCATGGACATGGGGCACAGGACAGGTCTCTGCAGCCTTGGTGTCCCCCTGGCACCCCTGAGACCAGGGTGGGGACAGGGATGCAGAGCACGAGTGAGCTGGGACAAGCCATGCACGGGGAGTCCCCATGGCAGAGCTCCCCATTCCCATTGTTGGGACCTTGGACCAGCCCTGGGAGCATCCAGCACCCCCAGTGCCCCTCTCAGGGGGCAGCTCTGGGATGGCCCCGTGGGCAGGGGCTCCCCCAGACCCCCAACCCGAGGCAGAACCAGCGCAGGGCCAGGAGGTGACAGCGACAGCCCCGGCCCCGCCAGGCTCACACAACACCCGGGACCCCAGGGACTCCCAGCGCCTCCCTGGAGCCCAGATCAGCTCCTCTGGAGGGGCACCACCAATGCCAAAGCTGTGTCCGTGCCTCGCGATTTGCACTTCTCACCTCCCGTCCCGGTGCAGGGCGGGGAATGGGGGTGGGATCAGCACTTTTGTCCCTCCAGGAGAATGGTCGGATGGAATTGGGATGGACGGCAAGGAATTGCAGCCTTGGGAAATGATCTCCTACCATGAGATGGCAATATTGTATGTGATGAGATGTGTCTTATAAAATATATTATCTGTTCCTGCTCTGGTTTTATATATATATATATAAAAATATATATATAAATATATAAAATATATATATTCTTGGTTTTCCCATAAATTAACTATTTCTAAATTGAAACTTGGATTCTCAGCCGGGGGTGATAATGCAATGAACCTTTTTTTTTTTTTTAATAAATCGCTGATATTTTATGTGTAAAAGAGCATTAAAAAACCCTACTATAATGGACCTGGATTTTGTTTACATAATTCACGGTAATAAAAAATAAAAGAAAGCAATTAGTTACATCCCACCATGGCACTGCCCGTTCCTGCCGGCGCGGGGGTGACGATGCCCAGAGGGATGGGGTGGATTTCCCAGTTATCCCAGTTATCCCAGTTATCCCAGTATCCCGATTCTCCCCCTGCAGTGCTGCCGCTCTCCCAGCACGGGGTGACCCCGGGAACGCGATTAAAGCGGCGGCTGCGTTAAACCTCTGTCGTCAACACAAATCCACCGCCAGCCTCCCAGGGCTGCGAGCGCAGAAAAGACTCGGCCACGAACCGCTGCCGTGTAATGGATGGTCAGTGCATTTTTATTTAATCAGCACAGTACAAAAATAAATAAAAATAAGGGGAGGGGATTAAATTACAGGCACACTGAGCCCCATGACACAGTCGGTCGGGTTATAAACCACACATACTTACAAACACACTATACACATACATACAAAAATGAGACAAATATAAATTAATAAGTAACAATACCCACCAATTTGGTCAACAAAGATCTACAGAAGAGATTGCACTAAAAAAACGTACGTACACATGTATCATTAGCAGGGTCCAATGTACAGCCATGAAGAGCTTCAAGTGAAAAATCAAAAATAAAAATAAATGGCACGTTATTTCTCCCTCTTGTTCGCCAGTTTAACGCCCGATGGACCAGAACTAAACTAGAACTGAGCACACGGAGAAAAGAAAACGATAAAACCCAAAAAGAAGGTATCAGTCCCCAGGCCTGATACGGGAATACCGGCTCGAGACTGCGGTGTCGGGGTGGTGGCGGGTCTTTGTGCATGGGTGTAATTTTACAGCCATCTCTCGTTAAGGTTTTTCTTTTGATTATTATTTTTTTATGCGTTTTTTCCTTTTTTTTTTTTCCCGAAGACACAAAATGCTCCTGTTTGCATGCGCAATACCACTGGAAAAGCAACAATGACAGAAGAAAGAAGGGTTTTTTTTCTCTTTCCCCCCCGCAGGTTTGCAGTTCGTTGGGTTTGTTCTAGAAGAATTCATATAGCAGCATGTGGCGGCTCCCCTTGCTTGCACACTCAAGTAGATCCTTTACACAATACTCATGACCAGTGCACGATGGGAACAAGACATTTCACATTGATCTCATGAACAGTAGCGGTGATTCCCGTCACCCGGACCCGCTCGGGAATTCGAGTCTCTTCAAAGAAAATAAATAAAGGGAGGGGGGGATGAGGGAGGAAAGGGGGGTGGGGGGGTCCCCGGGCCGTGCCCGCGTCTCTGTCCCGGTGAGTCCCGACCGGGCCGGTTCAGCCGCCTGCGCTGGAGCCTTTACAGGAATTATTTTCCTTTTTTTAATTTCTTTTTCCCCTACCTGGGCTCTGTCTCAGTGATGCGGTGACCGGCGGAGCCCCGCTCCGCTCCCGGGGGATATCGGCTGGGGGGGGTCTCGTCATCCCCCCATCCACGAATCGCGGGGATCAATCCGGTGGCGGAGCCGCAGCATCCCCGGGCAGGGGACAGCGGCGGCTGGGAAGCGGCGGCGCGGGAGGGAACCGGGGGTCTGCGCTCCGGTCCGGCGGCGGCCGAGCCCCCCGTGTCCCCCCGGGTGGGGAGGCGGCGGCTCCCGCCCTTCCCCGCCGGGCAAATCCCCCCGGGAGCGGCTCCGGGGGGCGGCGGGCGCTCACCGGTCGAGGCCGATGAGCAGCCGGCCCTTCTCCTCGGAGCCGCTCTCCTTCTTGAGGTCGGCGAAGACCTGGGTGAAGTAGTGCGGGTCGGCGTTGACCTGCAGCATCTTGGGGCTCATGAGGTCGATGATGGAGAGGCAGCGGTCCCAGAAGGCCTCCTTACAGCTCTCCACCAGGAAGGGCTTCAGCGGGTACGAGATCTCGTTGCCCATGTAGGAGTAGGAGAGGTACAGGCAGGTGAGCAGCACTGCCTGCAGTTCGTGGTCGCTGGCCACCTCGGCCGAGATGACGTCCCGGCACAGCATGTAGAGGAAGACCACGTTGGCCGGCGTGATGAAGCCCTGGTCCTGCCAGCCCTGCAGCAGCAGCGAGCGGTCCACGGAGCGCAGCCAGAGCACGGGGTCGGTGGGCGAGAGGTGCTTCAGGCGGTAGCAGCGGCGGCACAGGAACTCGCCGAGGCAGCGCAGCAGCTCGCTGGTGGACGCCTGCACCACGACCCGGCGCGGGGTGGCGGCGGCGGCGGCGGGCGCGGCCGGGGGCGCCTTCTGCGCCGAGGCGAGGGCGGCGGCGGCGGCGGCGGGGGGCGGCGGGGGGGCGAAGGTGGCGAGGTTGGCGCAGGAGAGCGATTTCTTCAGGTTCTCGTTGTTGAGGTGGGTCACGTTGCTCTGGTAGCCGCCGTTGGGCTGCACCTTCTTGGAGCTCTTCTTCTTGGCGGAGACGGCGGCGATGCGCTTCCAGGGCAGCACCGAGATCAGCGAGTGCCGCTTCAGGCCCTTCTCCTTGGCGTTCTTGCTGTTCTGCACCGCCGTGTAGTGCCCCACCGTGGCCGCCCCCTCCTCGAACAGCGGGGCCTTCCGGTAGCTCGGCGACAGCGACAGCACCGTGCCCATGGCGCCGGCCGCCCGGCGGGCGCCCGGCGGGCCCCCGCCGCCCGCCCCGGCCCCGGCCCCGGCCCCGGCCCCGGCCCGGCCCGGCCCGGCCGGCCCCGCTCTCGCTGCTCCGCCGCCGCCGCCGCCGCCGCCGCTCAGCGCCGCGCCCGGACCCGCCCCGCGCCGCGCGCGCTCCCGCCGGCGCAGTGCGCGCGCCCGCCGCCCCGCCCCTCGCCGACACGTGCGCCCGCCGCGGCAGCCGCGGCCACGCCCCCTCCGGGACCACCGATGCCGAGGGCCACGCCCCCAGCTGCGCAAGCCCCGCCCCGCACGGTGACAGCCGGTGGAGCCCCGCCCCCTCATTGCCTTCAATGGTTTGTGCCCTCCCCCGTCAGCCCAGGCCACGCCCACACAGCCCAGGCCACGCCTCTTACTGTTTATGAATGACGGGTGCCCCGCCCCTCGCGGCCCTGGCCCCGCCCCCGGGCCCGCTGCGCGTTGGGGTCCCCGAGGTCGCAGAGCCCGCGGAGCCACCGAGCCCCCGGGCAGGGCCGGGCACGACACGGGGAGGAAAAGAATGAAAAGAAACCAAAATATTTTTTTTTTTAATCCCTAAATGAAGAATGAAAACCCTTCTCCACCGACATCCCGGAGCCGCACCCCGGCTTCGCACCCGGGCCCCACACCCCGCACTGCCCCGGCCGCCCTTCGCCCGGCGGTGCCTCCCCAGCTCCGGCCCGGGGGCCACCGCTCGCCCCGAAGGTACCGGGGCAGTGAAACGCTCGGTACCGCGTTCTGAGGCCGGGCTGGGTTTGGGGGAACGCGCCTGCAGCTCCCGAAACCCCCGGGTCCCATGGCTCCGCTTGGAGCCGCCGCCCGGCCCAGCCCAGCGCCCCTTGCCCGACCAGGATCCCATTCCCGCAGTGACCGGGATCCCATTCCCGCAGTGACCGGGATCCCATTCCCGCAGTGACCGGGATCCCGTTCCCACTGTGACCAGGATCCCATTCCCGCTGGCACCGGGATCCCATTCCCGCAGTGACCGGGATCCCATTCCCGTTGTGACCGGGATCCCATTCCCGCAGGCACCGGAGCGGCCCCGGCCCCGCCGGGCTCTGCGCGACCTTGCAGCGACGCTCAGAGGCCGCTCCGCCGCCACCGGCGCTGCCGGGCCCGGTCCGGCCGCGGAGAGCGGCGCCCAGCACCGAGGAAAGCTCGGGCACGTCCCGGCCCGGCGCCAATGACCCGAATTCATTTATGTTCATTTACATCTGTTTATGCCCTGCCCCGGACCTGCGGCTGCCAATCCCACTCCCACAGCAGGGAAATCTCAAAAAAACCCCAAAATCTCCCGTGAGGACAGACCTGTCCCAAGAACCTGCCTGACCATCAGGGCACATTTAAGCCGCTGTGGAGCTGGTTTTTGGGGAGTGGTCCAGGCTCTCTCCTCTCAAAACCACGGGGACAGTGACAGCCCAGCCTGGGCACTGCTGTCACTGGGAATTCCCTTTGTCCGTTAAAGCATCCCCCAGATCCAAGCAGTGTCAGTTTTTTAAGTTCAGCTTTATGAAGTTAAACCAAAAGGGTTTAAAACCAGGCTCTACAATTTGAGGGGTTTTGGCCCTAATTTTAACACGCTTGGAGGTGCCTCAGGAAACCCCATTGTTCCAAAGGCAACTGCAGGGACTGATGTGCCATCAAACCTCCCTGATCCCACACAAGGCACCAAAGCTGGTGTCACCACAGCCCTGCTGCATCATCCTGCTCAGGTCCCCTCAGCCCCGAGCACAGGGCCCTGCCAGCCTTGTCACATTGTCACCTGTGGGGTCAGGATCAGTTCTGTCCCCTCTGGGGGCTGACAGCTGCAGCTGGACACGATCCCCAGCAGGGACACACAGGGCAGAAGCTGGAAGAGGGCAGGGATGGATGGGATATAGGGCAGGAATTGTTCCCTGGGAGGGTGGGCACAGGTTATTCAATGGGTGCTCCATCCCTGGCAGTGCCCAAGGCCAGGCTGGAGCCCCCAGGGACACTGGAAGGTGTCCCTGCTATGGCAAGGGTGGCACTGGGTGCTGATTTAGGTGCCTTCCAACCCAAGCTTTCCTGAGATTCTGTGACTCCCCATCCATGTCCACCCCAGCATCTGCCCGTCCCATGAATGGATTTCCTTTCACTCACTCACAATCAGCACCTAATTCAGGTAACCCCTCCAAATGACACATCCCTGTGGAAAATGCCACTTCAGAGGCATCACAGTGAACTCGACAGAGACGTTCGGGGGTGAATCTCATGAATCAGAGTTTAAAAATGAATTGTTTTCTGGTTTTTTAGAACTAGAACTGCGCTTCCCTGCTCCCTGAGATGTAAGAGCAGAGTGAAACCCTTTGCATTTTCCTGCCTCTGAGGGCAGGTTTCTTTCCTGCACCACCTGGTGTCCCAGGAGCTTCAGATGTTAAAATTCAAGATGTTTTATCGAAGACACCCTAGACCTCCTCCCCAGCCTTTTGAGGAATCTGTGCCTGGCCTGGTGCAGTGTGAGATCCCAACACAGCATAAAGGGCATGATCAGGAAAGGCTGGATGGGTGAGAGGACATTTAATCCATTTTTCACCATAATAGTAATTATTATTATACATTCAGTGCACTAGAACTTGTTGTGCCAGGGTCATGTCACAATCCATACATGTTTTGTGATGCCACTTCAAACATTCCCATCTGCTGTCTCCAAAATATGGCCCCCAAGGATGCTCTGGTGAGGGATGATCCCACCCTTTTTTAAGAAAAGGAGCTGCACCCAGCCCAGGATCAGCCCTGGTGGCTGAAGACAGGAGACAGAGGTTTTTGAAAAAAAAATTCTTTATTGGAACTCATCTGAACATCAGATATACCTGGTGTTGGTTAGCAAGAACCGTTTGTACATTTGATATTGATGGTGCCAAAAACCCAAACAGCGACTGACTGAAGGAGATGGAAATTAAGAATAATAAAATAAAAGGTTGGAGAGGTCAAAATGTGAACAGAAAGGGAAAAAAATCAGCCAGTCTAAGAGTCAGCATGAAGGCAAAATATTTCCTGATAAAACAGAATCCTTTTACAAAATATAAATTTTGTAAGAAAAAGGTGGAGAGAGAAATAGAGACAGAGGGGAAAGAAAAAATAAAGATGAGCAGGACAGAGATGCAGAAGCTTACACTGCCCAAATGGCATTAAAACTTACTGGAAACCTCACCAGAAAATGGAACATGCTGGAACACACCACGCTCCACCCCCAGGACTCTGGGACCGAGGAGGGAGCTCCCACTGGGCTGTCCCACCTCCGCGGGGACCCAGAGCTCAGCGCTGCGGCAGCAGAGGCACAGCTGGAGCCCGCCCCCGTGGTCACCTGCTCCTCCTACCGGCGCAGGTGGGGAGGGAGGGAACATTGAAATCTAAGTCTATCTTAAACAACAGCATGCAAAGTCAGGCTCCAGGGAGAGCTGCGCCGTCCCCTTCGCCCAGAGCGGCCGGGACGGCTCCAGCCCGCAGCAAAATCATCGCGGAGCTGCTTCCAGGGGGTCGCAGGCCTTGAGGATGGAAAAGAAACCAGCAGTCTGTACATTTTGGGTTTGTTTGGTTCAGTACAAATGGAATCGAGTTGGCTGCTCGGACACCGCCAGCACGTCTCCGATTTCGGGGCGGAGGAGATGAAACAAACTGGATTTGGGCACCTACTGGTAACAAAACGCTGTCCCTGCTGAACTCTGCCGTCCCTCAGGAAGTGGAAAGCACATGTTTAGGTAGTGTAAGCCTTTTTTCCTTTTATTTAGAATACCCTCTTTGTTTAAACAATATTCCCCCCCAGATACAAAGTTCGGCCAGTAAAGATTACATGGAAACTGGAACACGCATCATCTGGAATACAAGATGCACCGGATGAGGAAGTTTAAAAACTTTCCGAGCGAAAAGTAGAACAAAGAAGAAAAAAAAAAGTCTCCTAACATTTTCCCAAAGGTTTCACTCTCCTGTCACACACACTCTCCAAATGACAGCTAGCAAATTCAACTCTGCAAAGAGAAAACAGAGCCATGTCACTGACAGGAGAGGGGACGAGGCTCGGGGACACGGCGGGGCCCGGCAGCGGCTCCGGAGCTCTGCAGCCCCCAGGGAGCCCCACTCACCTATGTCAACTTCTTGGCTTTGTTGTAGAGCGAATCCACTACTTTGCTCATGTTCTGAATCGTCTCGAGGGCAGCCTCGTAAGTTTTGTCTACGGGGGGTTCGTCGAAGATGATCAGGACACCCTCGCCCTGGTCAAGGATTCCTGTGGGCACAAGCTGCCGTGAGCACGGGATGCTCGATGGGCCACAGCTTCCAGACAGCAGGAATTAGAGATGAACCCCAGGAAGATCTGTAGGGGCTGTGCAGGGTTTGGGAAGGGCTCACGTGTTGGGCTGGACTGGCTGATTTTGGTCAGGATTCCTTTAGCATCCCAGAAAAAGCAACATCCCAGAGAGCAGCCTGAGAAGCCATCCAGGAGATGAGCACTGCTGCCCATTCCCTGCCACCTCAGGCCCTGTGCCCAGCAGATGGCTCAGCACAGCTGCTTTATCCTGCAGCTGTGCCCAGGTGCCAGGTGGGGGCTGTCCCTCCCCAGTGCTCTGTGCTGCTCCCTGGCACTCCCCTGGCTCAGCCACGTCCAGGGACAGCAGAACCAAGAGCTCAGCTGCTTCCCTGAGGGGTTATTGGGGCAGCAGCCTGCTGTGGGCCCTGCCAAGCCACAGCACCCCACTGGGCCATGGGGGGTCCCCACAGAATGTTCTGGACACAAACAGATGGGAAAGGTGACCACAGCCCTGGGCAGCTCCAAGAGGGAGAGCCCAGCCTGGCCAGACAGCCCAGGATGTCCCTGGATGCTGTCACAGCAAGAGGGACCCAACAGCATTTCTGAAATTAACCCTTGGGTTAGGGAAGGCAGATGGAGCAGCAGGAAGAGCCTTCCTGACTGTCCCCTCCAATGGAGCAGCAGGAACAGCACCCCTGTCACCCCTGACTGTCACTCCTGACTGTCACCTGCAGCCCTGAGCAGGACCCCCAGGGTCACAGGAGGAAGGGGATTCCAGCCACAGCTGGTGCCAACATGGTGAAGGATGCACTCACCATGAAACTTCTTGTCCAAGATCATCTGTGACAGTTTCCTTTCTACCTCAGCCTGAAAGTGAAGCAGAAAAATTAAAAGTCTCCCAGAACACATAAAACCACATGAATTTTGCTGCTGCACACTTGACAGCCCTGGTGGGACACGAGCAGCTGCTCCTCCTGAGCCTGGCTTGGACATCTCCACCTGCTGCAGATGCCTCAGGAAATTAGAGAGCAGCTGTTAATGAGGGAGCAGCAGGATGTTCCCTGGCCCACAGGTGACACTGGATCTGTCACTTCACACAGGCTTTACCTGCGGGGCTTCTGGAACTTTCTAACTCAGTTCAGCAAGGATTTAGACAAGAGTTGGCCAAGTTCTATTTAATCCACCCAGCTGAGCTCCTGCCCAGCAGCAGGAAGGCTCAGAGGAGGCAGCTCCTACCTGGGCATAGGGGCACAGAGCAGCTTTTAGTCTGAATATTATGATGTGTTAAACACCATGAGCTAGTCTGGGAACAGACTGTGTGCCAGGGGAGGTCTAGGTTGGATATTAGGGAAAATTTCTTCATGGAAAGCATTGTCCAGCCCAGGGCAGAGGTGAAATCACCACATTTAACAGATTTGTGGATGTGGCACTTGGGGACATGCGTGGTTTTGGCAGTGCTGGGGGAATAACCAAACCCAATGATCTCAGAGGCCTTTTCCAACCTGAGTGATTCAGTGATTCTGTGAGCACAAAGGCTGAGCTCAGCTCACTTCCCAAGCTCTGGCCTTAATGCCAGTACAAGACAACAGCACTGGGGTGCAACTGGCTGGATTACCGTGGATTCTCCTCAAACTGAATCTGTCTGGGATTATCTGTAAAGCAGTTACTGCACAGACAGTGTGGCAGACACATCCCTAATGTCACTGCAGGGTGATTAGCTGGATCCTGGATCTTAAAGGGTCTCAGGAAGGTTCCCCTGGGAGCACTCAGGGGATTAAACACAGGCCATGGGGGAAGACTGGGCTGGTCACAACAGAGCAGAGGAAAATCCGCCTCCGATAAAAAGCAAGAGCCAAGAGTAAAACCCATGGGGGAAGGGAACAGCACAGCAAAGTCTGGAAGCCTCAATGCCTCCCAGGAGCTGCCTGGGTCAGAGTTTAGTTCCCAAGGGTGAGATTTGCCTGGAAATGCTGTGGATCTCATCTGTCACCCTTCATGTTCAGTTCCCAGTGACAAATGCCATTTAAGCCCAACTCCTCTGAACACATGGCACTGATTTCTGGTGAGGTTCTTACCTTTGAGAGCTTGATGAGGCTGGATATGTGTTCAATCTATAAGAAAGACCAACATTCAGTTAATCTTTAGCTTCATTTTGGACACACAACAGAGGTTTGGGCTCTTCCATGGACCTGCTCAAGGGCCTGGAAATGCACTCTGGCCTAAGTATCTCCAGTGGCTTTCTCCACTCTGCAGCTTCAGGTCCTTCAGGTTTCACATCTGATTTTAACTAAGATGGACTGGACCCCTACAGCCATTTCACTCTGAAAGGTGAAATCTCCAAGACTATGGCACAGAGGACTTCAAAGCCAAATGCTGCCACCTTCAGGGTTAAAAGCAGTCACCCTTCAGAGAGCATGAGAGAAACAGCTGGAAAGGGCAATGACTCTGGAATGTGGCTTTCCAAAGGTCCCCTCAGCCTCCTCCTTATAATTTAACATGATGAACCCTGAGCTCTGAAAGTGCTGAGCAGCTCAGAGTAAGGAGTGTTCATATGGGAACAACCCCCTCACCCCCAGCAGCAGGGACAGAGGGAGCAGCCCCTCCAGGTGCTGCTGGAAACATTTACCTGTACTCTGGAGAAGGGTTCAATGACTCTGATCAGGTTCTGTTCCAATAAATTATCATAGAGCTTGGCCAGGTGAGTGTTTATGATGGGGTCGTCCCTGAGCTCCACCTTGTAGTCTGTCAGAGCCTGTGGGGACACGGCAGGAGGAAATCATTCCCAACAACAGCAACAGCTCCTCAAGGTCCTCTGAGGGTGAGATCCCCTCCCAGCCCAGCCCCATGGCTAATCCAACCCCTAACTCAGCTGAAAGCCAGCAGGTCACAACAGCCTCTCCTTTTATCTCCACCCTGAGGGAGCTCAGTGAGCCCCAGAGCACAACAGGATTGGACCCTG
>JBBFKN010000011.1:1803075-1887749 GCA_039654755.1 Calcarius lapponicus | reverse complement strand
TCTCCAAAGTATCTAATCTTATTTACAAAACCATCCTTTGAAACTTGTTTCCAGTTCCATTTCTCTCTCAACAATGTCTGTCCTATTCCATGGCATTTCTAAGTCAGCATTTCTTATCTCAAAGTTTACATACAATGTAAACCTTCTATCAGACTTTCACCATTTTCTACAAATCCATTTCCCACACCTCAGTGCTGGATTTGTGACACTGAGAACACAGTGAGCTCAAGGGAGGAGTTTGGGATCTCCCCAGGCTGAGTTTGTGTGAATCCTTTATTTGAGTCCCAACTCTGCATCTAAAAGTCAATTCTTGTGTCTGATAACAAAATAGTAACAATAAATTGCTGTTTCATGGTCTTCCTTTCAGTCCAAAGAGGTTTTTTTGGTCAACTTTCCTTCCCTAATCTGCCTGTGCCCTGCTACCATTGTGTGCCAGCACCAATTTTATACAAAACCCTCTGGAAAGTGGATTCAGTTTTATTCCTTTTTATCCTTTATTCCAGCAGCCCTGTGCAACTTTGGTGTTTTCCCCTTCTCTGAGCAGCTCCTGGATGCTAAAGCTCCATGTCCAGGGTCCTCCTGGGAGGGAGCTCTTGGTAAAAATGAAGTTCTTGAGGCTTGAGGTGATGAAGGAGATTGATATTCCTTCTCATGGTGTCTCTTGGGGTTTCCTGGAATTGTTCTGTGTTCAGGAAATCTTCCCAAGGCACTTAAAAATCCTGGATTACTTTGGGAATTTGCACCCAGCTTTCCTCAGTAACTGGAATTCCTGGGAAATAGATCTCCAGTGTCCCAAAAATCCTCGAGTGACCAGAGGGGCTCTCCAGTGTCCCTAAGGTGCTCCCCAGAGATGCAGAAATTCCCTGCAGTGACAAAGGTCCTCTCCAGTGGCCACAGGTCCTCTCCAGGCCACCACCCCAGCGTGATATTGTACAAATGATGTTTGTTCTCACTGACCTTTGCAGAGTTCTTTGAGTTTCCCAGTTCATTTTCTGGCTCCAGCTGAAGGATCTGCTGGGTTAAACAGGTGAATCCTTTCCATCCTTGGGCAAGCTAAAGCACCAGGGTGGAATTGGATTTTTTGTGGTTAGGGGGGAGACTGTCAGAAGAGGTGAGCCAGTCCTGGAGTAGGAAACTCAAAAGCCATCCTCATCTTCCTCCTCCTCCTCCTCCTCCCTCAGGGTTTCAGAAGCCTCAGACCCCTGAACATGAATTTTATTTTAGAGCCCTCAGCATTTTCTGTGTCATTTATGAGGCTCTGTCCAGCTCCTTGCTCTCTTTGAGATATTTATGATCAGAAAGCAATGCAGGTAATGAACCCTGAGGATCTGGAATTCCTGCATCCCACAGCCACCCTTCCCAGTCCCAGCTTCCCTGTTGGTGCTGGGAACTGGGGATTTCCTTCAGCAGTGGGAACAGGAAAATGGAAGTTTCTCATATTACAAACCTCTTCCTTATCTGGCTCTGGGCTCTGCTCAGTGTATTCATTATCACAAATTATCACAAATTATTATTTTCAATCTTGAGCTGCAGCTCTCAGTGCTCATTCAAACACTTGGAAAGTTTGACACAAATCCACACTTTCTGCTTTTCCTGGAAATGTTCAGAAACCCCGTGGGTGTGGCACTGGAGTGATGTGCAGGGTGCTGGATTGACACTTGGACTTGAAGCTCTTAAAGGTTTTTTCCAGCTTTAATGATTCTGTGATTCCATTGAACCATCACCCTGCCCCTGTTAGAACCTGACAGAAGCAGCTCCTAAAAAGTTTTGGATGGTACAAATATAGCCCCAAATCCTCTGCTGCATCCCAAAATCCCTGAATGGTTTGGGTTGGAAGGGACCTTAAGCCCTGAAGGGTGGCAGGGACACCTCCCACTGTCCCAGGCTGCTCCAGCCTGGCCTTGGGCCACTGCCAGGGATCCAGGGGCAGCCCCAGCTGCTCTGGGCACCCTGTGCCAGGGGCCTGCCCACCCTCCCAGGGAACAACTCCTCATTCCCAATATCCCATCCAGCCTTGCCCTCTGGCAGTGGGAGCCATTCCTGTCCCTCCATCCCTTTGAAATCCTCTCTCTCCATGTTTCCTGTGGCTCCCTCAGACCCTGCAATGCCAAAATGGGGTTACCCCTGGTCTCCTCTCCAGGTGAGCCCCCACAGCTCAATGCCAGAATGGTTTGGGTTGGGTTTGGGCTGGCACAGCCTGGCTGCCCCAGCAGCTGTCCTGGCACATGGGCTGGGCACTGGGAACAGCCCAAAGCTCAGCCGCAGAGAGCCTGACCGTGCTGGGGTAGTTTGGGGAGGGGGTTGAGGGTTGTGCCAGAGGGATGTGGAGCTCCTGGAGAGGGAGAACCCTCCTGGCTGCACTGAGTGTGCAGCCCCTGAGCTGCAAACAGCCCCTGGGGACCCTAAACAGACACAGATGGGTTTGGGTGGCAGCACAAAGCTCCCAACCTGAGCAGCTCCTGCTGAGCTCAGTGCTCAGCACCTCTGCTCCAGTGCTGGGGATCCCAGCCCAGGCTGCTCCCTGGGCTTCTGGGAAGGGGCTGGGCTGGGCTGGCAGCACCAGGAGCTGCTCACAAAGCTTCAGGCACCAAAAATGCCTCGTGGTGATGCTAAAACATCACCAGGAGTTGTGCAGCCCCTTTGCTCCCAGTGAGACACTGCAGGCTGGGTTTCCCACCTTGGTTTCATGTTGTATTTGTGTGGTGCCCCGTGGCAGGGAGGAATGATGAATCTGACTCCATGTTCTCAGAAGGCTAATTTATTATTTATGATATTGTATTATATTAAAAAATACTATATTATATATATTACTATATATAGTATAGTATATATATATTATACTATATATAGTTATAATATATATTATACTATATATAGTATAATATATAGTAATATATATGAAATATATATTATATACTATATATATATATTATATACTATATAATATATCGTATATATACTATATATAGTAATATATGTATTACTATATATAGTGATATATATTTACTACTATACTATATATTTTTATTATAATATAGTAAAATGCAATATTATATTAAAACATTAACTAAATTATACTAAAGAATACAGAAAATATACTTAGAGAAGGCTAAAAGATACTTACATTCCTTCTGTGCAGGAAGGAATGATGAATCTGACTCCATGTTCTCAGAAGGCTAATTTATTATTTTTTATACTGTATTATATTAAAAAATACTATCTATATGTATTACTATATATAGTAATATATATATTGCTACTATAATACTATATATTTTTAATATCATATAGTAAAATACTATATTATATTTTAAAAATTAACTAACTATACTAAAGATACAGAAAAGATACTTACAGAAGGCTAAAAAGATAATAATGAAAACTCCTGACTCTGGAAAGAGTCCTGACGCAGCTTGGCCCTGATTGGCCATTGAGTTAAAACAACTCACAGCAGAACCAATGAAACAATCACCTGTGGGGAAACAGTCTGCAAATACATCCCAAAGGAGCAAAACACAGGAGAAGCAAATCAGATAATCATTGTTTTCTTTTTTTCTCTGAGACTTCTCAGCTTCCCAGGAGAAAAATCCTAAGCAAAGGGATTTTTCCAGAAAATGTGAATACCACAGTTTCCCACCTTGGCTCTGACTATTCCCAATAAAGGTCTTGGTGTGCTCCGAGCCAGAGCCTGGGCCAAGCTTAGGAAAAGCTTTGCCTTTAACTGCACTCCTTCAGTTTGGAGAGAGCTCTCAGGGTCAGTCCCAAAGAGGTTTCTGTAAAAATGAGGACAGCAATGATTTTCAAGGCCTTAATATTTTTAGGGACATGGAAATTTAATAAAATAAAGAAGATCAGTAGGTTGGTCATGTTTGAAATAATAAGGAAAATATGCATTTTTCTCTTTAGTATTCAAGGGATATTAAGTGTTGATATTGATAAATATATTAGATATTTGATCCAGCCATTTTTTTAGATTCTTACATAAAATATCATGAAAATGCACATTAACAAAGCTTTCCTGCTCTTTTGCTCTGGGGCATCTTCAGCAGAGCCAAACCTGCTCTTCTCAGCTTCCTTTCCTCCCATTCTCCTCTGGCCTGGCTTGTTGCATCTCCTGAGCTCAGATCTGAATGTTCTCCAAAAGGCATTTCTGTGACTGCATCTGTCAGAAGTCATTGGGATCCCAGAAAATTATTCTATTTAATGATTTCAGTCTATTTAGTGATTCTAATTAGTGATTCTTCACATAGATCAAATGTTGTGTTTAGAGGGGAGGTTTGGGTTTGGGGTTTTTTCTGGATGTGTGGAGAATCTCACTGATAAATCTGAATGTGCTGAAGACCCTGAGCTTGGGGCTTGGCAATTTTGGAAATGTTTGAGGGACCTTTTAATCAGACTCTAAATATTTGGCCAAAATATTGGCTCCCAACAATTCCTTCTGAAGCTGAGGTCAAATAGATTAGAATTTAAACATGGCTGTAGTGGAAAACAAGAGAAAAACCGTTTATTTCTTGACAGATTTTCGAGCTTTTATATTGGGGTGTGTTTATTTCAATAGATACAGAACTGAATCTGTGAGCTTAAAGCTTGTGCTGTAAAGCAGGCTGGGAAAAAATCCTGTTCCTGGTGTAAAACTGAAGTAGATCAACTCAATCCATGAGCCTGGAGTGTTGCTCTCTGTACAAATCCTCCTACACCGGGTTGTCATTTTTACCCACATTTCTGAGTGTGTTTGGTCCTTGGGCTCTCCTCTTTCCCCTTTGCTCTGCCAAATTCCTAAATTAAGCAGTGTTGGGGTTTTGATGTAATATAAGAAAGATTTGCATAAGTGCAGTTATGGTAATTTTGTGGTGAGTTTTAATGTGTTGGCTTCATTCAGCCCTTCAGATCCTTAAATCACTTTTGATTAGCTGTTGCTTAAACATTGCTTTTTTCCCCCCTTTTGAAAACAGATGCATTGAGGATGAGCTGAGGCGAATTTTGTGTAAATCTGCTTTGTTGCTGGAGTCAGCCTGAGAGCCTTTGCTCCTTTCCTCTTTTCTCCTTTCCTTTCCTTTCCTTTCCTTTCCTCTCCTCTCCTCTCCTCTCCTCTCCTCTCCTCTCCTCTCCTCTCCTCTCCTCTCCTCTCCTCTCCTCTCCTCTCCTCTCCTCTCCTCTCCTCTCCTCTCCTCTCCTGAATCTCCTTTCCTTGAAATTTCCTTTCTTGAAATTTCCTTTCCCTGATTTTCCTGAATTTCCTTTCCTTTCCTAAATTTCCTTTCCTTTCCTGAAGTTCCTTTCCTGAATTTCCCCACTGCAGGACTGGCCAGGCAGTCACAGGGGTGGATGATTTGAGGTTGATTTCTTCAGTACAAAAGTCCTGAGAGGTGGGAAAATGAAACTGAATGGAAAGAGGATAATGCTGTGATCCCATTAAATCCCTGGACCTTAAATCCCAGCCTGCATTTCCCATTGTCCTCATCCTTCCCCTGAACACCCAGTTCCATACTGGGAGCTGCTCTGTTTGCTGCTGCCTGGTGATTCCAAGGAGCACACAGCTGCTTTCAGGAGGCTGCCACACATTTCCCCTGGAATTCTGTTCCATCAGTTCTTTCCTCTCCAGCATTTCCCTCGGTTAAGGGCCCCAGTGACTGACAGCAGACAAAAAACAACAACAAAAAAGCTCCATCATGATCATATTTTACTGGTGACCTACTTAAAATGCTCTTTGCTGCTGCTCTGGTGTGTGCTGCAGTGCTGCTGGCTGGAGTCTCCAGGGAATTGCTGCTGGAATGATAATGAATGCACAACGTGGCCCCTTGCTTGTTTAACTGGAGCCTCTCAAAGACATGGTTTATTTTTTATTGCATCATTTAGACTTCCTTTTTCTCCCCCACTTGTGATGTATTATTCCCATTTTTGGTCTCCCTGCTTCATGCTCTGACTGCAGGCAGAGCTATTGTTTGAAGTGATGCATTAAATCATGGGATGCCTTCATCTTTTGATAGTTTTTCTGTTTGTTTTTCAGGAAATTAGGCTTTTAGCTCTCTCCTGGAGAGTCTGAGCTGTGTTGTCAAAGGCTTGTGTTGAGCATAATTTTTTTTTTTTTCTGGTGAAAATACTCTAGCAGAGGTGATTATTTATTTAACAAATGCTTTACACCTGCCTTGGTACATTTTTGTAGGTTGTTGTAAATGGGTTGCAGTGCAGGATGGAAGTCATCAGCATTTTGCATATTCATGGCATCATGGAATGGTTAGAGAGGGAAGGGAATTTAAAGCCTATCCATTCCCACCCCTTCCACTATACCAGGGCACTGCCAGGGATCCAGGGCAGCCCCAGCTGCTCTGGCACCCTGTGCCAGGCCTGCCCACCCTCCCAGGATCAATTCCCAATTCCCAATATCCCATCCAGCCCTGCCCTCTGGCACTGGGAGCCATTCCCTGTGTCCTGTCCCTCCATCCTTGTCCCCAGTCCCTCTCCAGCTCTCCTGGGTCCCCCTTTAGGGGCTCTGAGCTCTCCCTGGAGCCTCCTCTCAGGCTGAGCCCCCCCAGCTCTCCCAGCCTGGCTCCAGCCCTTGGAACATATTTGTGTTCTCATCTGGACTCACTCCAACTTCTTAATTGTATCTCTCAAGTCTTCCTGGTTTTCCTCTTCACCAGTTCTTTTAGAGGAAGGTTTGGATGTTCCTTGTCACTCCCCAGTGCCCTGCACTGCTGTGGTTGGGGAGAACTGGGCTGTGTTTGCTGTAATTTGTGCATTTAGGATTGAGTGTGTCCATGGAATGGTAAATTAATCCTACCTTTGCAAAGAATGTTATATCCCATCCCTGGAGGTGTCAAGGCCAGGCTGGATGGGGCTGGGACAGTGGGAGGTGTCCCCTGACCATGGCAGGGGTGGCACTGGGTGGGCTTTAAGGTCCCTCCCAACCCAAACCATTCCATGGTTTCATAATTCCATGAATATCAGGATGTAGAAATCCACTGAAGTCATGGATAAGGGATCACACCTGAAATGTTCTTTTCTGGTGGCTGTGAATCCTTCTGGGCTCCACACCCCAGTCACACAGAGCAGGCTGTTTCCATGCCAGCCTGAATTCCCTGACCTCAAGATCCAAACAGAATTCCTAAGCAACATGGATAGTGATGCATAAAATAAACTCTGCCCCCTGTCTTCTGCATTTCCTGGCACCCCAGAACTGTGTTATTAGAGCAAAGCCCTGGCTTAGGTGTAAATAACAAACTCAGCTCCCTGAAGTCCATAGGATCACAGATTCAGGTTGGAAAAACCCCTCCAAGATCTGAGTCCAGCTGTTCAAGGCCACCACTGAGTGCCCCTGTCCCCAAGTGCCACATCCACAGGGCTTTAGCCCCTCTATGGGTGGGACTCCAGCCTTGCCCTGGGCAGCTGTTCAGCATAATTCCCCAGATAATTCAGATAATTCCTGGCTTCTCAGCAAACCAGAAAATTCCTGTTTTCTCTTGCACTGTGGGTTATTTCCCCAGGCTGCCTGGAGATGGGATGTGCTGAGGGAACATTTGCCACCCTCTCCCCAGCAGCTTTGGGGTTCTCTGCTCTGTGCTTTGGGGTTCTTTGCTCTGTGCTGTCCCCACAGAGGTGACAGAAACCATGGAGGAGGCAGGACAAGAGGAGAATCAGCTCACTGTAAACCACTCAGGATCTGTGGAAATTTGTTCAGGTCCTCTGGCTCCAAATGAGGCTGGAAGAATGTTCAGTTCTCCTCTAAGTGGTGAGGAGGAGCTGGTCAGGAGCACAAACATGGGAACAGCTCAGTGCTGCTTTAGGAGCAGGATCCACCCCTGGTGTCCCCTCAGTCCATGGACCACGGTGTCCCCTCCAGCTGGGGTTAACTCCCAGGTGGTGGCTGAGCTTTATCAAGTGATTTTGGAGCCTTTGGAGTGGGTGTTGCTGCCTCCCCAGGGAAATTGGGATGTGTGTGGTGTATCTCAGGCATGAAACTCCTCACCCCTGTCCCTCCCAAAGCACAGAAGGAAACTGGGATTGACTGGAGGAGCTGCCAGAGCCAAAATGGGGCTCACTGGGAGGGAGCTGGGATGACAGAGAGGAATATTGTCTGTCCAGGGCTGTGTCCATGGGAGCTCATCTGGGAACAGCAAACAGAATATCTATAAGCACACAGAGCAAGCAGGGGAAGGAAAGCACAGCAGTGTTGTTGTTGTCCCGAGAATCTTGCTCAGAGTCAGTGGATTTTAATGCCACCATGTCCCCGCATTTCCCAGCTGAGCTCCAGTGGCTGATTGCACCTCACAAAGCACCCAGAGCCTGTTCCTGAGCTCCTCAGTTTCAGACATTGAGCAGGGCTTGTGTCTATCTCCTCCCCTGCTTTCATTTCACTTCATCCCCCGGAACCTGTGTAGAAATGAATATTCCCAGGCCACAGGGTGCCTTGCATAAAGCATTTTTCCATCCATAATGGCCCCATCCATCCTGTAACAGAGCTGTGATTCATGGGCTCTTACATGGCAAGGCTGAGGTGAAGCCAGCTGACTAATTTACACCCAGTAATTAGACTGAATTAAATGCACAAAAGATGATCCTTTTTTCCCTTCCTGCTTTTCCTTGTGTGAGCTCACAGGAGCTGATCCTGGTGAAGGAAAGGTGGTTTTCATTGTGCATCACCCCAGCCTGGTGTCTGCTGGCTCCCTGAAGGGCATTCCTGGGGGATTTACTGGGGTGGCTCCACCCTGTGCACCCTCCTGTATAGTATTTTTAGGAGGAATGATGAGGAGGATTTTATTGATATAGAAGATTAATTAATTACTTTATTATATTATTTACATTATTAATTTCATTTATTTATATTATTTTTATTTATTTATGTATTTATTATTTACTATATATTTATTCTATATTATTTTATTTATTTATTCTATTATTAATTATTATATTACATTACATTATATTATATTGTATTACATTATATTACATTACATTATATTATATTATATTATATTATATTATATTATATTATATTATATATATTATATTATATATATTATATATATTATATTATATTATATTATATTATAGTATATATATTATATTATATTATATTATATTATATTATATTATATTATATTATATTATTTATATTATATTATATTATAATTATATTATATTATATTAATTTGCATTTGTTAATCTTTTAATTGTATATAACTGCACTTTATTGTACAGAATTTCGTGACTGTCAGTTGACAGTCCTGATACACACACACACTTGGCCCTGATAGGCCAAGGAAACAAAACATTATTATTTTGGGTCAATAATTTCTGTATGTATTTTATTTTTGCACAAATGTAGGTACAGCAAATGAGATAAAAATTGGTTTGCTTTTTTCTGAGGTTCAGAGAATGTGAAATTTAGAAATGTTCCTGGGAAGAATTGTGCCTTATTTTGCTTCATGAAGAGAATTGTGGCAACACTCCTGGACTGTTCAGGGGCCAGGCTCCCTCCCAGCAATCCCAGTTTGTACCAGGCCCTTGGGGACCCTGAGTTTGTGTCTGCAGGGATGGAGCTCTCTGATGTTTCCTTGGTGCACAGGTGGAGAGCAAGCCGAGCGATAAAACACCCCCACCTGTGCTGATCATGGCTCAGGGAATGGGTTGGGTGGGAAGGGACCTTAAACCCATCCAGTGCCACCCCTGCCATGGCAGGGACACCTCCCAGGGGGCTCCCAGGCTGCTGCAGCCTGGCCTTGGGCACTGCCAGGATCCAGGGGGCAGCCCCCAGCTGCTCTGGCAGCCTCTCCTTAGAGCCCCTCAGTCCCCCCAGCCACAATCCCCTGGCTCAGGAGTTGTTCCTTTGCTCCTGCCCTCACAGAGCAGCTGATGGGAGCAGAAACTGAGCTGTGGATCCAGCAGGATCTGGGCTGTCACCCCCTCCCATGCCATGGGGACAGGTCCCCCGGGGCTGTGACCCGCCCCAGCTTGTGTCCTGCCCCAGCATGGGGCTTCCAAGGGATGGATCCCAGTCCTGCTGCATCCCCAGGGAAGCTGAGCTCTCCTTGCCAGGCTGGAGGATCCTTCTCCCACCCTGCAGGGATTTCCTGGGGGTCCTCAGCACCAGGGTCAGCAGGGGACACTGGTCCCCATCCATTTTTGGGCTGGTGCCACCTCCAGCTGCAATCTCCAAACCCCCAGCCCAGTCTCCCCAGCCAGCCCTGCTATTTTTAGCTTGGTTTCCCAGGGAAACAGGGCTTTATGTGGCTGCTGTAGCCTGAGATTTGACAGTCAGGGAGAGGGTAGTAAAGATCATTCTCTGGGAGGCTTTTTTTTGTGAAAATAGCTTGTTTTGATTAAAGAGACAAGCCCTGAAATCCTCAGCCATCCAGGGGGTTTCAGCATCCCCAGCCCCTGGGGCAGTCACTGCCTTGCTGCTTCCTCAGCCCTCCAAGAATTATCCACGTGGAAAAGGTCTTCAGAGACAGGGCAGGAGTGTTGGGAGTGATTTTTGGGGTTGTTTATTTTTTTGGTGTTATTTATTTCTTTGGGTTTATTTAATTTTTGGGAAAACACAGTGTAGTCCTTCCTCCACTCAAGAACATCTCATGGGATGCTCTTCATGGAAGCATTAAAGATGTTTCTGTGGAGCCTCCAGCCACGTGCAGCATCTGCTGAGTGGATCCTTTGCCTTTTTTTAATGTGGCAGAGAGGAAATCAAGCTCTTTTGGTGCTGGAACCCAGTGACCCTGGGCTGCTGCAAACTTTCCAGCCCCACACACACACCCTTGGGCTTGGTGTTCACATCTGAATTCAGATGGTGACATTTCCTTCCCAGGAGCTTGGAAGAGAACAAAATGGGTGATTAAAACACTTACTCATAAATTTGTCACCTCAAAGACCAGCACATGTTGTGTTTTGCCTTGCTCAGCATCAGCTGGAGAGTGAGGCAGGACAGGATCCTGTTTCCAGAGCCAGGGAACATGAGGTGCATCCCCCAGCAGGCATGGCTTGTGTGAAGTGGGGTTTAAGTGCCAGGGGAGGTGATTTTTAGATCCCTTGTGGTGTGTCAGGAATCTGCCAGGGCCCTCTGCCCCTCTGCAGTGACAGCTGGGGACAGGGGGTGTCCCCAGGGTCTCTGAAATGCCACCACAGCTCTGTGTTCAGGACCTTCATCCCACATCCACCTCAAAGCAGAGCAGGAGATGTCTCCAGCAGCTGAGCAGGTCCCACTCTGGGCCAGGTGGGATGGGGGTGCCATCCCAGCGCCTTCATCCCTGCCTGCCTGTGCCTGACTTGTACATTTGCAGTGTGAGGGACGTGTTTGCCCAGCTGCTCCTCAGGGCTGGAATGAATTTTGCTTTATAATAAGGAATTCTATGAAGACTTTTGAATGTTAAAAATCCTCTTGTGCCTCACTGACAGCTCCAGTGGTGCTGTACCCTGCAGATTGGCCAGGAGAGTCCTGAAGGACAGGAGAAAGGAGGAGGATGAGCTTGGAACAGGGCAGAAAATACAGCTTGGGAGAGAGGGAGCTTTGGAGGGAGCTCAGCTGGTGCAGCCCTCACCCCTGGGTGACTCAGGGAGTGCCCGGGGTGGCGCACACCCCCTGCAGCAGGAGGTGTTGGATGTGTCACCTCCCAGTGACAGTGACACATCTCCCACTGCTGGGAGGGACCTGAGGAGCTGCAGGAGGAGGCTCAGCGCTGGGGCTTCAGCTTGAGGGGCCTCACCACAGAACAATAAAATCATCAGGTGTAGGAGTGTCGGGGGTAGGACGGTGGGGATAGATGGAGACGAGAGATCTCTGCAGCCAGGTCAGAACTTGGGGTTTATTGCAAAGGGCCTGGGGGCAGGACCTGCTGGGAGCTGCCAGGCACAGCTCAGAGCAGGCCCAGAGAAGAGAGGGGGAGAGAGGATGAGAGGGTGAGAGAGTAAAAGGGGTAAGAGAGTGAGGTTCCCGGTCCAACACAATAAATCATCTTCTGTGTTGAACGTTCTAATTCTCACTGACCAATCTAGTACAAGATACAAATCCTATAGCATTTCCATACAGCCTATAAGAATCATCACATTACCATACTGTGTTACATTTTAAACCTAAAAACTCCTCTTTGGGCCCCTTCTGCAAAGCTGTAGGGTCTGCTCTGAGCCTTGGGCCTGTCTGCAAGCAGAGGGTGTTGTTCCACCTTCAGCTGGGCCATGCCATTGTTTTCCAGTTCAGTAACTGAGGTATCTCAAAGCTTGCTTTCATTTCAATCTCGTGATAGTTTCCATATTCTCAAATTCTTTTGCCAGACAATCATATTTATAAGGCTTTCCTGTTTCATCTTCCCAACAATCAGAGTTGGAAAAGCCCTCTGAGGTTGAGTGCAGCCATTCCTCCAGCACTGCAAGGCCACCCCTGTCCCCAAGTGCCACAATCCACAGGGCTTTTAAACCCCTCCAGGATGGGGAGTCCCCCCCTGCCCTGGGCAGCTGGGCCAGAGCTGGAGAATCCTTTCCATGCAGAAATTTTCCCCAAATCCCCCCTGAGCCTGCCCTGGCCCAGCCTGAGGCCATTCCTCTCCTCCTGTCCCTGTCCCCTCCTGTCAGGAGTTGTGCAGAGCCACAAGGTCCCTCCTGAGCCTCCTTTTCTCCAGAACAACCAACAACCAGCACTGCCAGTCTGGGCAGCCCCAGCAGCCAAACAGGCTTGGTCAGTGCCAGCCTGGGGAGCCCTGTGGCACACAAGAGGAGTGGTGGCAGTGTGACAGACCTTGGTGACACACTGAGGTGAGCAAGGCTGGCTCATCACTGCTGTTCCTGTCTAGGCTGTCTAGGCTGTGCCACATTATTTACTTTGAATAAACTGGAAAAGCCTTTGTGTTCATGGAATCTGAGGCACCTGCTGTGATTGATGCCTTTGAGGTTACACCCCAAAGTGTCCCACCTCATTTAGGTGGCACTGCCTGAGCTGCCTCATCCTCCCATGGGCAAATCTCCTCCTCAGAGTGACCTTGTGCTCCTGACCCAGGCTTGGCAAGAGCAGCAGCACTGACCTTGCTCAGCTGGGCTGGAGGACTTTGGATTGACAGGACACAGGGAATGGCTCCCACTGCCAGGGGACAGGGCTGCATGGGATAGTGGGGAGGAATTTCCTCCTGGGAGGGTGGCAGGCCCTGGCACAGGGTGCCCAGAGCAGCTGGGGCTGCCCCTGGATCCTGGCAGTGCCCAAGGCCAGGCTGGACAGGGCTGGAGCGTGCTGGGACAGTGGGAGGTGTCCCTGCCATGGCACTGGATGGGCTTTGAGGTCCCTTCCCACCCAAACCATTCCATGATCACGATTAAAAGTGGGTTTTGTTCATATTATGTGGAGAAAAGCACAAAATAAATGAGCACAGAGGGGTCACTGCTGTCCATGAACTTCCCAGGGATCCTGGGTTCCTCCTGGAGGGTCATGCAAGCCTGATGTCAGTTGTGATCACACATCTCCTGCAGCTCGTGGCAATGTTGTGTTGTGGTTGGAGCTGGAGCTAAAAATAGAGTGGGAAAGGGCAGCATAGCCACCACTGACCCAGTTCTGGGATTTGGTGTGCTTGGCTTTCTAAAAGTCAAAGGGATAAGAGCTCTTTGGCTGTCACCTTACTTTCCAAGGGGTTTCTTGGTCAAGTAACTTCTTCAGGTTGGTTGAAGAATTCACCCACGTTTAGCTCAGTGCAAAACTGCTGCAGGCAGGCAGGATATCCCTGAGAGGTTTAGTGCTTGTCTGTCCCAGCCCCTGTTCTGCTCTGTTGTCACTGCTGGGGAGGTCCCTGAGCCTCTCTGGACAGCAAAAATGGGCAGAGAACACCTGGAAATGTGCAGGAGCCCACAGACACCCCCATGACCCCCACCTGGCTGTCAGGGGCTGCTCTCACCCAGGAGCCTTGGAAGCTTGGAAAATCAATTCACTTCCCACTGCACAAAGCTTGTTAACCCAGAGGAAAACACCTTCAGTCCTGGGTCAGGGGTTTGAGTCGGGAGAGGAGGGGTTCAGGTGCAGCTCTGGAAAAGGCACAGGGGAGGTTGGGGTTGGATTTGTTTTGCTCTCCAGCAGCAGGGATGGATGAAAGCCACCTTGCCTGAGGATTGGGTCCTTTTCTTCTAAAGGCACAGCAGCTGATTCCTGCTCCCTGCTGTCCTCCCACTGGAGCTTCCCAGGGAGGAGTTGGTGCATTTGCATTCCTTGGTCAGTGCAGAGAAATCCTGGTGTTGCAGGAGCCAGGCAGAGCCCGGGGCTGGGTTTGATCTGCCTTCCCCAGAGAGGGCTTTGTGCAGGTGTCCTGACACTGCCTTTTGCTTTGATTTATTTATTCATATCACTCCCTCTCTGAGGTTGGGGGGTGGAGTGGGGACAGCAGAGGGAACCAGGCTGAAAAGCACCTCTGCTTTCAGAAGGCAAAATTCTATTTCTGCCTTCAGTCCCAAATATCAACCACCAGCAGAGGAAGTTTGGGGTGACAGAGGTTAAGTGTGCATCAGTTTCGTGGGTTTTACCAAGAGCTTATTTTTAACCATAAACTTTCCAGGGGAAAGTTATTGACTTTCCTCTGCACTTAATATAAAGCTCAGCTCCTGTCCCAGGCTGTGAATCCCCTGCAGAGTTTGCTCCCAGCTGAAGCCCTCACCAGCCTTGGAGCTGCCCTTGACTTTTGGGGCAAGTCCCAGGGTGAATTCCCAGAGGTTAAAATGAATTCCTGACCCACCAGGCCTCGGGCTGCTGCAGTTTTGAAGATCCTGTCACAGCTTATCTCCTTTTCAGAGCAGAGATCTGACAGGGCCTGGGCCTCCAGGCTGGGGTTCCAAGGGACTTAGCAGTGTAAATGCCAGGGGAGAGGGAGGCTTGAAGCTGTGGGGTGGAGTGCCCTGCTGTGAAGAGCATCCACCCCTCTGGATCCATCTCTCACCCATCTCCTCTGCCCTTTGTATCTGAGGACAGATGTTGAACCCCACATCTCACTCCTCCTGTCCAAAAAAGCTCTGCCAGTGCAGCTGGCTCTGGATAAAAGTCTTTTCTCAGCACAAGCTTCGGTCCCTTTGTGCCTTTCCACCCCTTGCTGAGAGCTCTTCCTGGGAAAGTTTCTTTAGTCTGAGCCTTCCCCGTGGTGCCTCCATGGGTTTTGGTGGTTCCAGGTTTTATTTAACCTGGAGTTCTTTGTGTCTAGACAGGTGTGTGGGGTGGTTTTAGTGAGTGAAGGACCTGCCTGGAGCTCTGTGGGTGACAGCCTCACCCTGGGCTCCTTTGAGGTGTGCCCTGCTTCACCCAGGCCCTGCTGGCACAGCCCTCATGGGCTGGGTTCCCTTGTTTCACCTGGCATCCTCCTTGGTTTGTTTCCAGCAGACTCAGAACTGCTTTTTCAAGGTACTTGCCCAGCTGGAATATCCCTAAATATGCCTGGAGTGCCAGGTCAGTCTCTGCAATCCCTGCAAGCAAAGCTCAGGGGATGTTCAGGCAGGGCCTGAATAAATTCTGAAACAGAGCTAACAAGCAAGGAAGAGGTGGCAGGTGATGCAATGAAGGTGAGGAAAGAAGCAAATGAGATCCCTGAAGTGTCTCCAGGTCTGAGGCACCCTCAGTGCTGACGAGCCCTGGTTTGTTTTGTGTTTCTGTGTCAGCCCAGCCCTGCTGGTGCTGAACTGGGGGTGGGCTCTGCTCTCCCCTCAGGTGTGGCCAGGGGATTGTGCAGAGCAGCTCTGCTGGTTTGGCCAAGTCATGAACTTCAAACAGGGAAATAAACAGGAGTTTTAAAGCAGAGTGGTTGAAAGGAAAATGCCTTTATCCAGCCACACCTTCCTGTGTGCCCCTTTCCTGCTGGTATCCCAGACTGGCTATTGATCAAATGAGGAGTGAGCCAGGCCAGGCAGGTCATGCCAAGTGAACTGCCAAAGACATCTTGTACGAAAAATCCTTTCCTTAGGAGTTTTCCTCCTGAGAAGCTGAGAGGCCTCAGGAACAAAATGTAACCAATGGTTATCTGCTGCTGTGGGATGCAACAGGTGCATCTGGGATTGGTCTCATGTGGTTGTTTCTAATTAGTGGCCAATCACAGTCAGCTGGCTCAGACTCTCTGTCCAAGACACAAACCTTTGTTATTCATTCCTTTCTATTCTTAGCTAGCCTTTTGATGAAATCCTTTCTTCTATTCTTTTAGTATAGTTTTAATGTAATATATATCATAAAATAATAAATCAAGCCTTCTGAAACATGGAGTCAGATCCTCATCTCTTCCCTCATCCTCACACCTCTGTGAACACGGTCACAAGTGACAATTTCCCATCTGGAAGTGACCAAGGCCAGGCTGGATGTGGTTTGGAGCAGCCTGGGATAGTAGGAAGTGTCCCTGCTCACAGCATGGAGTGGGAATGGATGATCTTTAAGGTGCCTTTCAACCCAAACCACTCTGGGTTTCCATAATTAAATTATCTTGGACTTGAAGACCAATCTCTGATGCCATTTCTTTTCCCAGGGATGCAGGACAGTTGTGTCAGCACCGTGGGTTCCTGCTGTCTGTGTGACACAGTTCAGCCCAGAGGGACACTGGGTCACTGAGACAGGGAGGAGGTTTCTGCACAATCCCAGTGCCAGGTGCTCCCTCTGAGGCACAGAGAGCAGTGGGGCCAGTTCTGCAGTGATTCAAAATTCACTTTTGAGCAGGTGTTGGAATGCTTTGAGTGGGGAGGGACTCTAAGGATCACCCAGTTCCACCCCCTGCCATGGCAGGGACAACCTTCCACTGTCCCAGATTTCTCCAAGCCTTGGGCACTGCCAGGGATCCAGGGACAGCCCCAGCTGCTCTGGCACCCTGTGCCAGGGCATGTCCCCATCCTCACAGGGAACAATTCCTGCCCAACATCCATGTAACCCTGCCCTGTGGCAGTGGGAACTCATTCCCCCTTGTCCTGTCTCTTCAGGCCTTTGTGAAATGTTCCTCTCCAGCCTTTTTGTAGGTGAGGACACAGAACAGCAATAAATCTGTAAATAAATTATCAAATTCACAAAACTTGGAAAAGAGGAGGGTGTGCAAAGGAGAGTGCCTGCAATGCAGGGATGGTGTGAGGTTCCCATGTCAGCAGCCTTTTGGACAGACTGACAGGGATCAGCACTTCATGGAGGAAGGAAATTTTCCTCCATGTAGGCTGGGAAATTCCAGCATCATCAGCTCATCCCTTTTGGCATCCCTTGGAGCTTGCTTGCCAGTGATGTGTTACTGCATCTCCTGCTTGAGTTCAAAGGAATTGGGTTAATGAGCAGAAAGTCAGCCATCAAATTACACTGAGCCTTGCTTGCTGCCTCCTGGATTTCCCTCTGCAGCCTCTTTGATCCCTGGGATGCAGGCAATTAAACACAGCAGCATCCAACACAAAGCACCTCACACTGCCTTCAGTCCCCTGCTTTTGTGGTCTTCAGATGAGGCTGAAAACAGGATGAGAGTGAGGAGGGAGGGGAGGGAGGAGAGCACAAATTAGTGGAAAACCTTTTGTCTTGGAAAATAAAATAGATCTGGAGACAGACAGTAATATCCTAAAATCCTCATGTGCTTCAGCAGGCTGGGGAAGGGCAGCAGCTCAGGAAGGGACAGATCCATCAGGAGTGGCTGGAACTGAGGCTGGGATCCCACAGGGCTGAGGAATCCAGGACTGGGCTCACCCCAGGTCTGAGGCGAGGAGCAGGGGAGCAGCATCAGGCTGGAAAAGGAACTTCTGCAGGTGACAGCCTGAGCAGGAAGGGATGCTCCCTTCCTGATCACATCAGGACAGACCTGAGCCAGGAATCAATCCTGGGCTTTCCAGGGGTTTAAATATTCATTTGGAGAGAAGCTGGGAGGGAGGCACAGATCTCTCTGGAGCTCAGGCCAGCAGCAGCATCCTGCAGCACACAGCCCTGCAGCACTGCTGTCAGTCAGGGAGTGCCCAAATCCAGGGTGCAGAGAGAGCCAGGGCTGCCCTGGGCTGGGCAAGGGCTGTCACCACCCCAGGGAGCAGCACAGTGACCCCAGGCCCTGTCACATCTCAAAATTCCCTCCTGAGCAGCAACCTCTGACAAATCCTGGGGGTTGTTTTCATTTCAGCTGCTGCCAGCAGCCACATCCTGCTGGCTTTGCTGAGTGTTGTCAACTGAGCTTGAGAGAGCAGGAGCTGGAGGTCAAGGCCTGCCTGACAGTGAGAATTGGGAATGAGGGCACCCTAATCCTAACTCCAGATTTCGTCATTCCTTTCAGGGAGCTTGTGGAGTCGGGCACATCCTGTAACTGCCTGTGTTGGGGAAATATATTTTTGCAAAGAAAGGCTGTTCTGTTCTGCTGTGACTCAGGCCTGGGGATTGGGAGCACAAATAGGAATGATCCAGGCAGGAGAGGACGTTTCTGTGGTGAGGAGGGTGCAGAGGGGGCGTGCTGCAGCTCCACAGCCTCGCACAGCACAGGAAAACATTTTTAGCTCATGCAAATGTTTCACTTCCTCCTCATATGGTGACTTCAGAGAGAGCAGCACCGGAGATGGTTCTGTCAGCAGCTCCTCAGTGAGATGCCAGCGTGCCCTGGAGCTCTGGGATGATCCTGGCAGGTTCTGGAGCTCTGGGGTGATCCTGGCAGGACCTGGAGCTCTGGGGTGATCCTGGCAGGACCTGGAGCTCTGGATGATCCTGGCAGGACCTGGAGCTCTGGGGTGATCCTGGCAGGACCTGGAGCTCTGGATGATCCTGGCAGGACCTGGAGCTCTGGGGTGATCCTGGCAGGCTCTGGAGCTCTGGGGTGATCCTGGCAGGCTCTGGAGCTCTGGATGATCCTGGCAGGACCTGGAGCTCTGGGGTGATCCTGGCAGGTTCTGGAGCTCTGGGGTGATCCTGGCAGGACCTGGAGCTCTGGGGTGATCCTGGCAGGACCTGGAGCTCTGGGGTGATCCTGGCAGGACCTGGAGCTCTGGATGATCCTGGCAGGACCTGGAGCTCTGGATGATCCTGGCAGGCCCTGGAGCTCTGGGGTGATCCTGGCAGGACCTGGAGCTCTGGGGTGATCCTGGCAGGACCTGGAGCTCTGGGATGATCCTGGCAGGCCCTGGAGCTCTGGGGTGATCCTGGCAGGTTCTGGAGCTCTGGGGTGATCCTTACAGACCCTGGAGCTCTGGGGTGATCCTGGCAGGCTCTGGAGCTCTGGATGATCCTGGCAGGCTCTGGAGCTCTGGATGATCCTGGCAGGACCTGGAGCTCTGGATGATCCTGGCAGGCTCTGGAGCTCTGGGGTGATCCTTACAGACCCTGGGGCTCTGGATGATCCTGGCAGGACCTGGAGCTCTGGATGATCCTGGCAGGACCCGGAGCTCTGGATGATCCTGGCAGGTTCTGGAGCTCTGGATGATCCTGGCAGGCCCTGGAGCTCTGGCCTGGCACAGGGCTGGCTCTGCTGGGCTGTGAGGATGGGGATCAGCCCCTGCAGATGGGATCTGCTCTTTGTATTTTGTATTGAATTGTCTCTCACAGCCTTGAGTCAGCTCAGAGATGGGAGCTGGGCTGGGCAGGGGCAGGGATGGAGCTGCTGCAGCCTGGTGCAGGCCCTGTCTGTTCTTCTGTCCTGCCTGCAGTGTCCCTGCCTGTCCCTGTCTGTCCCTGCCTGCAGTGTCCCTGCCTGTCCTTGTCTGTCCCTGCCTGCAGTGTCCCTGCCTGTCCTTCTGTCCTGCCTGCACTGCCTGCAGTGTCCCTGCCTGTCCCAGACTGTCCCAAACTGTCCCTGTCTGTTCTTCTGTCCTGCCTGCAGTGTCCCTGCCTGTCCCTGTCTGTCCCTGCCTGCAGTGTCCCTGCCTGTCCTTGTCTGTCCCTGCCTGCAGTGTCCCTGCCTGTCCCTGTCTGTCCCTGCCTGCAGTGTCCCTGCCTGTCCTTCTGTCCTGCCTGCACTGCCTGCAGTGTCCCTGCCTGTCCCAGACTGTCCCAAACTGTCCCTGTCTGTCTTTCTGTCCTGCCTGCAGTGTCCTGGCCTGTCCCTGCCTGTCCTTCTGTCCTTCTGTCCTGCCTGCAGTGTCCCTGCCTGTGCCTGTGCCTGTCCTGCCCAGCTCAGTCTCCTCTCCAGTGGAACCATTCCATCATTTCTCCTTTCCCTGCCCTCAGGGGTGCTCTGGAACGGCCTCAGCATCCCAGCACAGCCAGGGGAGCTCAGGTGACTGAATTCAGGGTCCCTTAAGTGTAAACACAAACCCAGGTTGTACTTGGTTGTTTGGTTCTCTTTAGGAAAAGCTGAGAATTGTGGAATATTGACCCAGCTTTCCTCACCCTGCAGTCAGGCTGTGCCAGTTCAAGCTCAGAATGGTTTCTCCAGGTAGCCCAGTGGCTCAGGTGGCTGCTGGTGGCCTTGGGGGTGTCCCTGTCCCTTTGGCCCTGCAGGGATCTCCTGTGGCAGCCAGAGCAGCTTTTGTTTCAGCCTTTCTAGGAAGCAGCTGGAGCAGAGCCAGGGAGCAGGGGCTGGGGGAGGAGGGACAGCAGGGCTGGGGTACAGGTGGCAAAGAGAGGGGAAATGGGATCCTTTGTGCAGCACAGGGAGGGCTGCTGGGGATTTTGGGGTCCCCAGAGCAGGGACAGTCACCATGGCAACAGCAGCAGCGTCTCAGGCAGTCGCTGTCACACTGGTGATGGAATCAGCTCATCTCCAGATCCTTCCCAAAAACAATGAAAAAAATGAAAATATGGAAATGCTTGGGGGGCAAAGGGGCTGGGGCATCACTGCAGCCCCTCATTCCATGGGGAACCACACATGGGACTCCTAGGCAGGGAGGAGAAGGAGGAGGAGGAGGTGGGTGCCCTCTGCATCCTCGTGGGCTCCAAGGGAGGGCATTGTCCCCCATTTTAACTCCACTGTGCCTCATTTTAACTCCATTGTCCCCCATTTTAACTCCACTGTCCCTCATTTTAACTCCTTTTTCCCCCATTTTAACTCCACTGTCCCTCATTTTAACTCCTTTTTCCCCCATTTTAACTCCACTGTCCCTCATTTTAACTCCTTTTTCCCCCATTTTAACTCCACTGTCCCCCATTTTAACTCCTTTATCCCCATTTTACCTCCACTATCCCCCATTTTAACTCCACTGTCCCCCATTTTAACTCCTTTGTCCCCATTTTAACTCCACTATCCCCCATTTTAACTCCACTGTCCCCCATTTTAACTCCACTGTCCCCCATTTTAACTCCATTGTCCCCCATTTTAACTCCACTGTGCCTCATTTTAACTCCTTTGTCCTCATTTTAATTCCACTGTCCCCCATTTTAACTCCACTGTCCCTCATTTTAACTCCTTTGTCCCCATTTTAACTCCACTGTCCCCCATTTTAACTCCACTGTCCCCCATTTTAACTCCACTATCCCCCATTTTAACTCCATTGTCCCCCATTTTAACTCCTTTTCCCCATTTTAACTCCTTTTTCCCCCATTTTAACTCCACTGTCCCCCATTTTAACTCCATTGTCCCCCATTTTAACTCCATTGTTCCCCATTTTAACTCCACTGTCCCCCATTTTAACTCCACTATCCCCCATTTTAACTCCATTGTCCCCCATTTTAACTCCTTTTCCCCATTTTAACTCCACTATCCCCCATTTTAACTCCACTGTCCCCCATTTTAACTCCACTGTCCCCCATTTTAACTCCATTGTTCCCCATTTTAACTCCTTTTCCCCCATTTTAACTCCTTTTTCCCCCATTTTAACTCCACTATCCCCCATTTTAATTCCCTTTTCCCCCATTTTAACTCCACTGTCCCTCATTTTCAGCTCCCTGTGCTCAGCACAGTCTGTGCAGAGAAACCCTGAGGCTGCAGATTGCTCAGTGCTCTGCAAAGTCCCCTCAGCAGGAATGGGGGAGCAGCACCAAAATGCCCATTTCTGACAGATCCCAACAGTCTGAAGGGGTTTGTGCTGTGTGGTTTAACAACAAAAGGAATTTTGCTTCTCAGCCTCCTGCCAAGCTTCAGCCATGGTGGGACAGGTGTGGAGGGATTTTCCATGCTGTAAATCTGCTTTTTGGTACAGAAAATTTTCCATATTGAAAAAAGAAGCCTCTCTTACCATGAGGGTAAAGCATCCCTTCCAATTATTGTTATTTCCCCCCCTTATCTCCTGTATTTTCTTTCCCTTACTGGCCAGAGCTACAGCAGGGGAAGCAAATCCAACTCTGCATCTATAAAGGTTGAATTTTTTATAGACAACTAAATATTTTAACACATGGAGACAATAACACTCTCCTGTTAAAAATAAGCAAGCTCCTCCACCTTAGTTATGTGGCAGTTACCAAAAAATAACATCCACTGGAGCACTCAGCTGCAATTTAAAAGTAAAATTAAAATTTCGTGGTGTTTGTCTGGTTTGACAAGATTTATTGCAATCTCTCATTATGCAGCAGGTTCAAGGGAACCTCTCCAGAGGACACAGAACAATTTAGAAAATGAAAGCCTGAAACAGTTTATTATTAGAAGCTGGGTTGGAGTTTGTAGGGCTCCTACACGGAGTTATTTCATCTGGTACATTGGAGATATTTTTGCTGAAGCCATTAAACCCTTGGCACACAAACCTGTTATTAAAACTGATTTAGGCTAAGACAGGATAAATACTTTGAACTCTATTTAATTGACTTATTTCACTTCAGAATTCAGTCTCAGGCCTAAGACTAAAGAGAATTTAATTCAGGAATTTCCCCTTCCTATCTGTTTGTAGGTGCCAGCTCCAGGTCCCCAGTGTCCCAGGCTTCACAGCAGGTTGAATGTAGGAATATTTCTCTCTTTCACTTGGATTCTGAGCTTCAGGGTGGAAATATTTCCCTCCCTGTGTTGCTGCTGCTCCATCCCATTTGTGTGATGCCCTTGCCTGGGACACAGAGAGTTCCCTGCCCTCCCCCAGGTCCCAGCTCTGCCAAAATTCAGCTCAGGAGTTCAGAGGGAGCTTTGTGTCCATGTTTGTGTTCAGCAGACATGGACCAGGAGGAACTTGCTGCTCAGATAAACAGAGATCAGGCTGCCCAGGGCAGGTTTGGACACTCTCAGGGTGCCCAGGTCACAGGTTTGGACACTCTCAGGGTGCCCAGGGCAGGTTTGGACACTCTCAGGGTGCCCAGGTCACAGGTTTGGACACTCTCAGGGTGCCCAGGTCACAGGTTTGGACACTCTCAGGTTGGCATTGTTGTGGTGTCTGTGCAGGGACTGGATGTTCCTGATGGGTCCCTTCCAGCTCAGGAGATTCTGTGCTTCTATGAGATTAAAATCAGGTTTTATATAGTCCATATTATGTTTTTATTGTCCTGGTTTTCCTCCTGCTCATGCCCCCAGCTCTCCCTACATGATTTTCATGTCTGATGACAGCTCCACCTCTGTCTCAGCTTTTTCCTGGCTGTTTTTCTGTGTCCCTGCAATTACCTTGGTGTGTTTGCTTGGGCCTGAGCTCTGACATGAAAGCAGGCAGTGCTTGCTGGAGGGGAGGGGATGCACCAGGGATTCATCATCATCATCATCATCATCATCATCATCATCATCATCATCATCATCATCATCATCATCATCCCTGTCTGCAACACTTTGAGCTGCAGGTCTGGGCACATCCCATGGGGAGACATGGGGCAGGCTGGGCTGGGCTGGGCTGTGCTGCCTCAGATGTGGCCACAGTGGCCAGGGGACAGCTCTTGGTGGAAGCTCCTTCCCCACCACAGTGTCCTGTGCTCCCTAAAGTTGAGCCAAGTTCTCTTTTTTTGTGGTTTTTCTCTTTTTTTTTGGGCAGTGCTGGTTCCTGCCCATCTCTGTGATCTCTCTGCAGTTGTGCCTCGCTTTGGGTTGATTTCTGCCAGGAAGGTTTTGGTGGGGCTGTTCCTGTGTGCTCCAGCTTTGGAGCAGCTGCCCTGGCACTGCCCTGGGGTTTGTTCCTGTCCCTGGCACTGCCCTGGGGTTTGTCCCTGTCCCTGGCACTGCAGGGACACTCCCCTGTGTGTGAGGAGCACCAGGAGCCACCATCATGTTCCAGAGCAAAATGATCCTTTGAAGAACCCCCAAAAATGAAAGGTTGGAGATGCCAGCAGGCAAAATCTGTTTGGTTGCTTGCCAGTGGAGTAAGGCTTTAAAAAACCACAATAAATTATTTTATCTTGGATATTTCATTATGTGCTTAGTAGCAGCTCACATGAATGTGTAAAAATGATTGAATGTCACAGAATCAGAGAAGGATTTGGGTTGGAAAGGACCCTAAAGCTCATCCAGTGCCCCCCCTGCCATGGCAGGGACACCTTCCACTGTCCCAGGCTGCTCCAAGCCCTGCCCAGCCTGGCCTGGGACACTTCAGTGTCCATTTGCTGTTGCAAACAGGAGCTCAGCTGCTCCAAGCAGGATCCTGAGCTTCTCAGAGAGCTCCCAGAGTGTGCTCACACTCCCACCCTGCCCAGATCCTGCGTGGGGGAGCTGGGGACGTGCAGTGCTCAGAGCTGGGATTGCTCAGGCAGCTCAGAAAAGGCTGCGATTTGTTTCATATCCTCAATTCTGAATTTCTGCTGGAAACAAAGCCAGGCTGTTTGCAGGGTGCACAACAGTCCCAGCTTGGATTGCTGGGATCAAGGTTGGAGGTTTCCTCTTCCAAAATCCCATGGGATGGTCAGGGGTACCCTCAGGGAGCTGCTGCTGGAACAACCTCAGCTCTTGGCATTGCAGTGGTTGTTTGTGCTGAACAAAGCATGGCAGAGAGGTTCTCTGCTGTTAATATGATAAATATTAATTATCAGCATCAAATAAAAAGATGGTACAGAAAATTTTATAATTTTGAATTATTTTAAAATATTTTAAAATATTTTAAAATAATATATTATTTTATATAAAATATTTTTATTTAAAAAGAAAATAAAATATTAAAATATTTAGAACATTATATTAGGATATAGAATATTTTATATATTATAATATATATATTATATATTTATAATATATATTAATATATTATAATATATTAAATATAGAATATATATTAGAAAATATTTTAAAATAATAGACTCCCACTTTATAATCCCCCAGCATTAGGAGAGACATGTCCAGAAATGTTTTCTTCTCTCCAGTATCTTCATAAAGTCCAACTCAGTGGTATCTTTGGGACGATGGAAATTAAAATACCTACACATAAAATAGATAAAATAGATAAAATACACAAAATCCTCCCAGGTTGGGCTGAGAGCCTGGTGAGCTGTCCCTGGTGGTACAGTCAGTGCAGAGTTTGTGGTAGAGAAACTTCCCAGTAAATTAGGAGTGGAAAGGACAAAAAACCCAGCTGATGGGGGCTTTTTGTTCCTGCCCTGCAGCTCTTTTCAAACAAATGATAATATTCTGATATCAGACTGCTGGTGTTCCCACCAGGGGTTATTGCTGCAGCTTCCCAGCCCTGGAAATAAATGTGTTGGGGATGCTTGGGAAACATCTGGGCTTGGAGGAGTGTTGGGAAAACCCTTCCAGACTCCTTTGCCTCCAGAATTCCAGCGAGGCTCCTTCAGGACTGAGCTTTTCTGCCAAAACCTTTTCTCTGGAGTTTCCACCTTCTTTTTTATCGACTTTCTTCTACATAAAAATCAGGAGCAAGTGTGGAGGTGGCTCCACAGGCAGCTGAGATCCTCTCCCAGGGTGTCCCAGGCCGGAGGAGCTGCTGGAAGGGTTCCCAGGTGATGTCCGTAGGGAAACTCTGCTCCCAGGCCACGTTCAGAGCCAGACTGGGCTGGTGGGTGGTGCTGAGGTCCCTTTGCTGGTGCCAGGTGTCCCCTGCAGCCAGGGTTGGGTCACTGGTTCCCTCAGCTCGGGGTGGTTCCTGTCCCTGTGTGCAGGAGACTCAGGGAGAGCCAGAAAAGCTTCCCATGGTCCAAGCAAAGCCCTTCCATGGCTCCAGAACCTCGGCTGAAGCTTCAGCTCATCCTGAGGCCCAGGAGCAGCTCCTGACTCATCCTCAGGCTGATTTCATTGGAAATTCTAAACCTGCCTGAGTCAGGGGGAACCTCTCAGGGCTGTCTGGAGGCAACCCTGAGTTGCTCTGCAGGATCACAGGAGGATGGGAAGCGGAACATTCCTTGGAGCTTGTGCTGTTTGCAAGGATAAAACCAGGGAGGTGCTGCCAACAGAGCTGGGAGAGCTTAAGCACATTATCCAGAGAGATCCCTTCAGAGGAAGATAATTCTGGAAAGATGTGTGATTTGATAATCCTCAAAAAGGAAAATGGTGGCAGGTCAGAGGTGTGTGACCTCTCAGTCACAGCATTGTGCCTCTGCAACTTCAGGATGCAGAAAAGAATCTCCTGGCAGCACAACCAAAGCAATTCTGTGTAATTTTGGGAGGGGGGATTTCAGAGTGTTTGCTCCCAGTAACATTTCCTAGAGGATGGGACTGGTTGCTGCTCTCCACAGAGGGATGTAGCAAAGGATGTGATGGAAATGCTTTCACAGAAGAATCACAAAAGTGATTTAAAATGCAGAAAATCAAACCAAGTTAGCACTTGATCAGCTCAGTCTGTCAGTTTATTGTTCCTCTCAGAGCTGGGTTGATTGTTATCTGTGACACACAAAACCTCCTCCCCCTTTGTCCAAAATTTGTCACCAGAAACTTTGGCACAAAGTCGAGACATTTTTGTTCACTACCCAATCTTCCAGCTTCAAACCATCCCATATCCTGTGTGTGCCACATGTGTGCTGCTGGTGTTGGGGTGGAAAAGGGCCTGGGAATGGCAGGGAATGGAGATGCCAGGGAAGGGAGAGCCCAGGGAAGGGAGAGCCCAGAGAAGGGAGAGCCCAGAGAAAGCCAGGGAATTGAGAGCCCAGGGAATGCCAGGGAATGGAGAGCCCAGGGAATGCCAGGGAATGCCAGGGAAGGGAGAGCCCAGGGAATGCCAGGGAATGGAGAGCCCAGGGAAGGGAGAACCCAGGGAATGCCAGGGAATGGAGAGCCCAGGGAGTGCCAGACAGCCCCAGGGCTGAGGATCACCCCACTGAACCTTGGGGCCAAACTCCAGCAGAATCTTTTCAGTTCCTTCAGGTAAGATCTGCCTGGAGTGCTGAGGGATGGTGACAAAGGAAAGGTCACGAGTTCCCAGGGGTGCCTGGCTCTGGAGCAGGCCCCAAGGGCAGGAGGTGCTGCCTCACCAAACCCCCTGGTTTGTGTTGGAACAGGGCTGTGGGGAAGAGCCATCACTGCAGGAGAGGGAGAATGGGGAGAGCAGAAGCTGATGGAGCTTCAGAGCTTTGGAGAACAGGGATAAAATTGTCCTTTTTTCCTTCCCTGGTGCCATCTGAGTGGTTCCAAAGGAGCTGAGCTGGAGGCTGAATTGCTCCATCAGGATGGCAGAGGGGGAGGATGTGGGGTGGAGCCCACCCAGGTGTCCCCCTGTCCTTCTCCCCTGCTTCCCACCACTCTCCCAGTGTTCTGCTGTCTGCTACCACCTTCACCCTTTCATTTTAAACCTGTCTGTGAGTGTTTGCTGGGGCAGGAGTGCAGATGGACCTGGGCAGCACCAGGGCTTGACCCTGTGCCTGCTTTCATTGCCACTCCATGGAGGAGCTCCTCAAGCTCCTTCAGCTCCTCAACCACAGCCAGCACCACTTTATCCCTGCCCAGAATAGATTTTGGCCCTGGTTTGGTGCTTGGGCCAGGCAGCTCCTGTCCTCTGGCAGAGCCAGACACGAGCACGTCCCTCTCACCTGTGAGGTGTCCTGAACTGTCCCTCTCAACTCTGAGGTGTCCCCTGAGCTGTCCCTGTCACCTCTGAGGTGTCCCCTGAGCCTTTGCTCACCTGGCCAAGCTTCATTTGGCTCCTGGGCAGCACCAAGGAGTTTTCCAGCAGGAAAGGAGCGGGGCAGTTGAATTTTCCTGCCCCATGGGGTACATCCCTGGGAGCACCATCCCCTCCCAGTTCCCCCAGCAGGGTTTGGGTGAAGCCATCCCAGATCCACATGCCAAGAACCCCTCAGTTCCATCGGGTTTCTGGCAGGGCAGAAATGGTGCAAAGAGAAAAGCTGGCAGGGAGCAGGCTCTGCTCTCCCTCTTTCTGTAGCCAGGGGATCAATCCCTGTTGCTACAGCAACTGATTATTGACATTTATTAACAAAAAGCCCACTTATGACTTGAAAGTGCTTATTCACAAAATCTGTTTGCACTTAAGATTATATAAGGAGGCACAGTCTGCACTGCCTGACATTATCCAAACCAAACAACTCCTTAAATTCAACCAGAGCTTGGGCAGAGCTGCCCCCAGTTTTCAGCTCTAAATATCCATTATTAATTTAATTTCTCCTGTCTGCTGGCACAAGGGCAGAGGGGCTGGAATAGATTGATTCTCCTGGACTCTTGGATTACCAAAGGCATTTTGTCCCAGATAATGAGCATTAAACTTTCACAGAATCACAGAATGTGGGAAAGACCTCCAAGATCATTGAGTGCAACCATTGGTTTGGTCTCTACTTGAGAGGATATTCCCCTTATTTTGATAATTTTCTGGTTTTTCAAAGTAAAAGCAGAAATGTTAAAAGAATGAGTTGAGGTGGGATTTCAGCTGTATTGATTCTAGGCTGAGTTCAGTTTGTAAATATAGTTGCAAACACTAAATATAACTGCCAACACTTGTTAATTGTTCTTGTTAATACTTTGTGAGCTGCCAGTGCTTTTACTAAATCAAGTTGTTGATGTAGTAATCAAAGTAATGACAGTGCTTCAAAATTCTTTTAATTTGAAGTCACTTTGGATGCTGCAGAGTTAAGGAATCATGCTGGAAGCTTATTGCCAGTGGGGCTTTCTACAGACTTATCATTTTCAAACCCAGCATTTTGAGTTTGTTTTAGTGAAATGGTAGAAAAAGGCCAGTAAATCTCTATGGCAAATTGGAAATGTTATTTTGGATTTTGAGAACAATGGAAATGGGAAGTGTTGACTAGGCCTACGTTTAATTTAGGTTTTAATTATCATTTTTGTGTAAGTAGTCTTTAAATCCTTCCTACAAAGCAATCAACACTCCAGAGGTAAAATTCCACCCCTAGGAATTGTGGAGGAGGCAGCTCAAAATAGCACAGCACCCTCTTCTCCCTTTTCTCCTTCCTGCAGCCAGGCAGCAGCCAGCTCATCCCTGCCTTTCCTCTCCTTTGCATCCCACAGATGGGGAGATGAAGGCAGGGAGGGGAGGCAGGAGCAGCCCCAGGTCAGAGTTCCAGAGGCAGGAGGTGCCACAATCCTCCTCCAGCTGGTTGTGCTTCAGGAAGAGCTCAGGGCATCAGGAATGAGCCCTGGCACATGCCTGGCTCAGCAGCAAATCCATCACCCATTTCCATTCTCCCAGTCTCTGCTTTTCCCTGTGCCCCAGGTGCAGTGGGCTGTTCCTGCAGCTTTTCTCTCCATTCTGATTCCAGCATTTGTGGAGCTGTTGATGTCTGGAAGCCTCTAGGAAAATCCTGAATTCATCTGGGTTAGGATCAACACCTCCTTGTCCTTAAAGTGGCACCTCCCAGGCTGCAGCCTCTCTTCAGGAGCTGCACTCAGACACAAAAGGGGAATTTTTGGAAAATCCTTTTCAAAGCTCTCATTCTGTTCATGGCCAAACCATCCCATGGCTTTCCCTCATCCAATAAAACCAAGGAGATGAAGGCAAGGAGGAGAGGCAGGAGCAGCCCCAGGCCAGAGTTCCAGAGGCAGGAGGTGCCACAATCCTCCTCCAGCAGCAGCACCCATCCTCTGCAGTGCTCCTGGAGCCAGAGGCTCACCCTGGTTGTGGTGCCAGGCACCTCAGCCATCCCCTGCCCCTGCTGGTTGTGCTTCAGGAAGAGCTCAGGGCATCAGGAATGAGCCCTGGCACATGCCTGGCTCAGCAGCAAATCCATCACCCATTTCCATTCTCCCAGTCTCTGCTTTTCCCTGTGTGCCCGGACTGGGATGTGGGAGGTGCAGCTGCCCATGCTCTGTATTCCTGCAGCTTTTCTCTCCATTCTGATTCCAGCATTTGTGGGGCTGTTGATGTCTGGAAGCCTCTAGGAAAATCCTAAATTCATCTGGGTTAGGATCAACACCTCCTTGTCCTTAAAGGCTGGGAAGTGGCACCTCCCAGGCTGCAGCTTCCCTCAGACACAAAAGGGGAATTTTTGGAAAATCCTTTTCAAAGCTCTCATTTTGTTCATGGCCAAACCATCCCGTCATTGCTTTCTGGCTTTCCCTCATCCAATAAAATTGAGGAGAAAAAGCAGGTGGAGGCAGAGGCAGCAGGAGTTTTACCAGCTCACATCTGTGACAAGTGACAGCAATGGTGCAGGGATGGCACAAGGGAATGGCTTCAAACTGAAAGAGAGGAGGATTAGGTGGGATATTGGGAATTAGGAATTGTTCCCTGGGAGGGTGGGCAGGCCCTGGCACAGCTGGGGCTGCCCCTGGATCCCTGGCAGTGTCCAAGGCCAGGCTGGGCAGGGTTTGGAGCAGCCTGGGGCAGTGGAAGGTGGCCCTGCCATGGCAGGGGTGGCACTGGATGGGCTTTATGTCCCTTCCAACCCAAACCATTCCATGACCTTACTGTGCTCCTCCTGTACAGGAACACACCCCGGCAGTGACATTTTGGGAAGAGGCTCCAGCTGCCTCCAGGGGCTGTGAGTGCACCCAGGGCTGCATTTGGGCTGTGCTCTCCTGTTCAGAGAGGCCACTGAGGCGCTGCTGGAGGGGCAGGAGCTGCTCTGCAGCTCCTCCAGGTGAAGCTGTGCAGTGTGGGAGGCTCCAGTTCTCCTCTGAGGCTCAGCAGGAAACGCTGGGGATGTTCCAGCAGCCCAGGAGAGCAATGGGGCTGGTTCTGGCTGGAGCAGGAGATCACTGGGATTCTCCAGGCCAGAAGGAGCTCAGTGCCCCCCCTGCACCCCCGAGATGATGCTGAGTGTCCCTGGCCACTGAGCTCCGTGCTGTGTGACAGCTCAGGGCTGGGAATTTGAGACAAGGACCAGGAGAATTCCACAGGGAAAACCTGCCTGCTTTGGGAGCTCCCCATTCCCAAACAGCAACTGGCTGCTTTGAAATCGATAGTGCACGGAAAGAGGGGCTTTGCATGAATTGAAAAAAACAAAAACTGCTCTGCCTTCTGGGGAGCAGTTGGATGGGGGCTGGGGGCTCTCAGAGCTGTCTCTGGGGCACAGAGGCTCTGAGTTAACCAGTAAGGTACCAGTGAGTTACTTGTGAATTACCAGTAAGGAGATTTTTCTTCCCTCTGCCCATTAATTTGCAGCTGCTGTGCTCCCATGCCAGGGGATTGCAGATGGGAAAGGGAGTTCAGCCCCTCCTGCTGCCCAGCCTGATGCTGCCCGGATGCCTTTTGTGAAAAACGCCAATCACTTGTTTTTAAAATTTTAAAAGTTTCATAGTAATAAAATGGTTATAAAGATAGTAATGCAATTAGAGTAATAATAATTTGGACAATGTGAATTAGGGCAATATGAGACAATAGAGACAAAGAGTTACAGGTGTCTGGGTACCTTTTCTGGGCAGCACGAGCCTGAAAAAGGACACAGTTAACAAAGGATTAACCCTTAAAAGCAACAACCTGTTGCATATTCATACACCTCATACATGATGCATAAATTCCATTCAAATACAGGATTCTGTCTGGTCATCCTCAACTTCTTCCTCTGATCCTAACAGCGCCTTCGAGGTGGGAAGAAGTTCGTTTCTTCTGATAAAAGGGCAATAAATTCTTTTTCTCTAAAATATTCAAGTGTCCTGCAGCTGCTATCTCGCTGCAAGTCCTTTCTTTAAAAAAAGTATCCTACATAGCATCATTTCTATTTTAACATTTTTTATAACCTAAAAGGATATTTAACACACTGCTTAAGAGAATTAATACAGCATCACTTTCTAACACAACACATATAATATTCATTTGAATATTTGCAAAAAGCCAATCATAAAATACAGGCATTTTTCACGCCTTTGAAATTCAACCCTCCCTTAAATGTGCTTCCTGAGCCTGCTGTTAACAGCTGCTGCACTGCTGCGGGCTCCTGCTCCCCATGGAAATCCCGGGACTCTGCGTGTGGATCAGCTCCTGTTCCCACTTGTTCCTTTATCTCGAGTGGGAGTTCTTTAGCTCAAGTTATCTCTGGAGCAGATCTGGAGTGCTCAGGGCTCACTTGCACCGTTTGTAAGGGGAAATGGGATCATTAGCCAGTGGTTACCCAAGGGGCAGAGCAAAATCACAAATCCTTTAGCTTGGAAAAGTCCTTTAAAATCATCAAGTGCAAGCATGAAATCCTCAGAGAGAGCCTCTTCTTCCCCTCACTTCACACCTTTGCTTTTAATGCTTAAATATGCCCAATAATGGGCCTATTTAATATTTCTTATTAATTATATATTCATTTATATGTAATATTTATTTATTATATATTATATATTTGTTTTTATATATAATATATTCACATATTATTTATTTATTATATTTATTTAATATTTATTATCATTTATTTTATATATTTATATATAATATATACCAAATACTATATAATATAGTATATATAATATAGTATATATAATACAGTATATATAATATAGTATATATAATATATAATATATAATATGTAATATATAATATATAATATATATATACACAATATGCATTTATTTTATTTATTTAATATTTATTATTTATTTTAATATCTCATTTTTCTTGCCCAGTAATGGGAACAGTTTGGATGTGTGACATCCTCTTGGCAGAGGAGCATCGAGTACCTGTTCTAGTTGGATGGGTTTGGAGTCACAGGACAGCTTTGGTGTCACAGGACATGGTGTCCATGCAGTGAGTTAATGTAGCCCCTGCTGGGGTGAGACAGAAGTACCTGCAGACAGTGAAGTGAAAAAATCAGTGTTTGCAGTGATTGACTCAGGCTGGGGAGCTTTTCCCTGTGTGCATAGCAAAGGTTAAAATAAGAACTTGGTTTGAATTTAAATATCATATTAAAAAAAAAAAAAAAAGAAAAGAAAAAGCTAGACAACATCTTTTAAAGTTGCAGAGGCTGCTGATTTTTGGCTGCAGCTTTGCTCCATGGATCCCAACATTCCCAGGTCCTGCTCCTGCATCCCCAGGTCTCCCCCAAGGACTGAGCTCCCTCCCAGCCCTGCAGCAGCACTCGTGGGTCACAATTCAGAGGGCTCAGAGGGGATGGAGCATGTGAAACATCACAGATTTATTATTTTAGTTGGGAAGGATCCCCCAAGATCATGGGAAGCCCTTGCAGAGGTTTCAGCACAGAACTGCAGATTTATTATCTTTAATTACAGCACCTTTAGCTGGCAGCAGCTCAGCTCTTGTGGAAGGGAGAGAAAGAGCCAAGAGCAGCTCCAGTGAGTGACCTCAGAGGTTGCTCTGCCCAAGGAGCTCAGAATTGCAGCTGCTTTCTCCTGGTCACCTGTGCTCACACACGGAGCCTGTAATTCCAGCTGTTCCTCTCTCGTGCTGCAGGAATTCTGCAATAATTACAGGGAGCAATTTGAAGGTAGCTGCTTCTTCCCTGAGAGGAGTCATGGGAAGATGCATCCACCCAGGCAGGGGAGTGCCATCACCTCTGGGAAAGGCTGCTCCAAAAAGATGCAGTGACAGGACACAGGGAATGGCTCCCACTGCCAGGGGACAGGGTCAGATGGGATATTGGGAAGAAAATCTTTCCTGGGAGGGTGGGCAGGGCCTGGCACAGGGTGCCCAGAGCAGCTGGGGCTGCCCCTGGATCCCTGGCAGTGTCCAAGGCCAGGTGGGACGGGGCTTGGAGCAGCCTGGGATAGTGGAAGGTGTCCCTGCCATGGCAGGGCTGGCACTGGGTGTGCAAAGGCACAGACAAGTCCCACTTCCAATCAAACTTGAGCTGAAAAAGGGTTTTCCATGGCATAAACCTGTCCCACCACCTTTGGGGACTTTGGGCAGGGGATGGAGGGACAGGACACAGGGAATGGCTCCCACTGCCAGAGTGCAGGGATGGATGGGATATTGGGAATGAGGAGTTGTTCCCTGGGAGGGTGGGCAGGCCCTGGCACAAGTTATTCCATGGATGCTCCATCCCTGGCAGTGTCCAAGGTCAGGTTGGAGCCCCCTGGGACAGTGGGAGGTGTCCCTGCCATGGCAGGGCTGGCACTGGGTGGGCTTTGAGGTCCCTTCCAGCCCAACCCTTTGAGGGATTCTGTGACCCCTTCCAGCACCTGCTGCAGGATGATGCTGCACCACAGGCATGGCCTCCCTGTGAGGCTGCAGGGCAGCATCTCCCCACAGCCCAGGAGGGATTTCTAAGCTGCCACGTCATCCTCAGGTGGGTTTTTCAGAGTCTGGCTCACTGAGCAGCTCACCTGGGCTGGCAGTGGTGCCAGGCTGGGCTGGGCAGCAGGAGCTTTCTGTGCCCTCCCTTCCTCAGGGCTCCCAGAAGCTGTTAGGGCTGGGGCAGGATTTTAGAAATCTGGAGAAATTTGCATCACCTAAGGAGGGTTTTCAGGGCTCTCAGGGCCTGCCAGACTCTCTCTAATCATCTGGACAAATCCTCTGCCCTGCCAAGACAGCAAGGGATAGAATTGCTTCATTCTGTGGTGTAACAGAGCCTCCCTCAGTGTTTGGTAAGAGCAGGAGAGCACTGCCCAGGAGGGTCCCACCTGTGCCCTCCCTTTGATCCTCTGGCCTTTCCCGCTGAGTTTTTGTTTCTCCCAAGCTCTGAGGGTGGTGTCACTGTGTCCCCATGTCCCTGCTCCAGGTGTCCTCAGCTCCTCTCCCATCAGTGAGTTCTGCCTTTGGAGCTGCTGGGCTGCCAAGAGGAAGAGGTCACTGAGCTGCACAGGAAGGGAGAGTCATGAGACTGAGAACAGTTTCGCAAAAAAAAATTGAGTTTCTCTTTTTTTTTTTAAATACTGAAAACCCCACAGCCACCTCTGTCTGCACCAAAAACCTGAGGTGAGAAAAGAGCCTGAGGTGCACTTGTGAAACTGAACTGAGGAATGTTCCACGTGTGGGATGGCAGTGGGGAGTGTTTGGAAGAGTCCTGATGGGGGGAAGACCCTCCCCATGCAGGTTGTGTGGAGCTGAAGGGTTAATTTGGCATTTGGGCTGTGCCCCTCCAGCTCTGCAGCCACCCCAGGTGGGGGCAGAGCCCTCAGGCAGCAGGGATGGCTCTTCTCCCTGAGATTATTTCACAGTGGTGGCTTCTTATCTTGTCACTGCAAAGGCTCTTAGGAAAACATAGAAGGAGCCTCTTGAACTGATGTGACAGCCTTGGAACAAAGACTTCATCTGGTTCTGGGGGAAACATTTGCTCCACAACTCATTTTTCCCTGTCCACAGCTCAATTTCTCAAGTTTTCAGGAGCAATGTGAAATATTTAACTGTGGTGAGCCTGGAGGAGGATGGAGGCAGATTAGAAACTGGGGTAGGGGAAGATATTTTGCACAGCTGAAATGACTGCAGCAAAAGAAATTAATGCTGAATGCCTGAGCTGTGGATGTTTGATTTGTTAATGGCTTTGGCTTTGCAGGCATTTGGTTGATGTAGCAAATTTCTCAGTGCCATGTGCAGAAGTGCTGATTTCTCCCAGCACAGCTTCAAAATATGGAAGCAGAAATGGTGATAATTCTGATAATTGTGCCTGCTGAGATGGAGCTCCAGCATTTGGTACCTTCAGACAGGACCCAACACAGCTCAGGATTGTTGTCACTGTCCTTGCCACAGCCCTGGGAAAGGACCAGTGTCCCTCTTGGGCTGGAAACCTTCAGGATACCTCATGCTGTGTGATATTGTTGGATAAATGTGTCTGTCTGGGGGGGGATTGATACAGGAGCATAAAACCCTGCTCATCACCAGGTCCATCCCCTTGCAGCCTTGGCAGCAGCACCAAACCCCTGCAGGGTGCTTGGGAAAGGAGGGGGGTGAACCCAGGGCAGAGCCCAGAGGGATGAATCCAGAACAGAGAGTCCAGAGAGATTAATCTAGAGCAGAATCCAGAGGGATGAACCCAAAGTAGAGTCCAGAAAGATGAATCTAGAGCAGAGAGCCCAGAGGGATGAATCCAGAGCAGAGGGTCCAAAGAGATTAATCCAGAGCAGAGCCCAGAGCTGAGTTCAGAGGGATGAATCCAGAGCAGAGTTCAGAGAGATGAATCCAGAGCAGAATCCAGAGGGATGAATCCAGAGCAGAGAGCCCAGAGAGATGAATCCAGAACACAATCCAGAGGGATTAATCCAGAGGGATTAATCCAGAGCAGAGCCCAGAGCTGAGTTCAGAGGGGTGAATCCAGAGCAGAATCCAGAGGGATGAATCCAGAGCAGAGCCCAGAGGGATGAATCCAGAACACAATCCAGAGGGATGAATCCAGAGGGATGAATCCAGAGGGATGAATCCAGAGCAGAATCCAGAGGGATGAATCCAGAGCAGAGGGATGAATCCAGAGGCCAGAGGCTGTGGTTTGTCTGGGGTGATGCCCATGCTGTTGGAGTTGCAGCAGTGGCACTGCCTTGGCTCTGACCCACATGGAGCAGCAGGTCCAGCGTGGGAAGGGAAGAGGGTCAAAAATAGCATTTCAGGGAAAACTTGCCCTGCCTGCAATCAGAGATAGGAAGAAGGATCAATTGTCCTGCAGCTGAGGATGCAGACTGTGCCAGACACTCATTAAAGGCATTTTCCTGTGCCTGGTGTTGTGGCTGTGCTCTCAAGCTCCATCCCAAGCCTGCTGGGAACTGACCTGTGGTTATTCCAGGGACGTGGAGGCTCCAGTGGCCTCCCTGCCAGGTCACAGCAGGCACCAGCCCTTCACCGTCCCTCTCCCTTCAGGCTGAACCCTCCTTGCACCTCACCAAAAGCTGGCTGAGATTCCCCTCAGATCATGAGAACCCTGCCTGGGATGGGATCAGCTGCCTGCTGAGCAAGCTGCTCTGGGGCAGATCCTGTGGGACTGGCTGGCTTTGCAGGAGGGGCAGCTGCTGACAGACATGTGGGTGCTGTGTGTCCACCTCGTGTTTATGGAGCTGCTGTCCTGCAGGAACAGCCCAAGGGGAAAACTAAAATGTTGTGCAAATGCTGAGAGCTGGAGAGGAGAAGATCCAGGGAGAGCTCAGAGCCCCTTCCAGGCACTAAAGGGGCTCCAGGAGAGCTGGAGAGGGACTGGGGACAAGGGATGGAGGGACAGGACACAGGGAATGGCTCCCACTGCCAGAGGGCAGGGATGGATGGGATATTGGGAATTGGGAATTGTTCCCTGGCACAGGGTGCCCAGAGCAGCTGGGGCTGCCCCTGGATCCCTGGCAGTGCCCAAGGCCAGGTTGGAGCCCCCTAGGACAGTGGAAGGTGTCCCTGTCATGGTGAGGGTAGCACTGAATGATCCTTAAGGTCCCTTCCCACCATTCTGTGACATTGAGAATCAGCCTGGCAATGTGCAGCTCCCCTCCAAACTCTGCATTTCTGTAAGTAAGAATCTCTTTGTTTATGCACCTGTTTTTCATGGCAGCTTTGCCACAGGGAAAAAGCATTTTTCACATGATCCAACACATTTTTTTTCAGCTATTTCTGCAAATCCAGACTCCTCATGGAGTGAGGCAAAGGAAAAGTAGAAATAGGTCAGGTATTTAAATAAGATGTAGTTGTCTCTCTTCACAGCAAGTTGCCTTTTTTTCTGCCTGTGTGAATTGTGCTAATGTATCAGGGAATAAAGAGAACAAAGGGAAGCAGAAGTGCCAGCGTTTTCATTCTGGGATTGCAGCTTCAGAGCCCTTTACTTTGCAGAAGTGATACTGAGACCACTCTGGAACATCTTAGCAAATGCTCCTGAAATAATAACCCTCAAATTGTCTGCTCAACCTCTCTGAATACATGAAATCCACTTAAAACCCTGCCTGTCATTTCTGCTGTCACATGAAAAATTGATTTCCCGGCTCTGAGCCTCGTCCTTGGTGCCTTGCAGTGTCATGAATGCATAATATTAAGGAAACAGGGAAATTTTGGTGCTCTCAGGAATCATCTGGCTTGAAATGCAGACAACAGGCTGCCCTCGGTCGTTTGAGGTGGATTTGGATTTCTCAGCTTGGCTCTGTGTTCCAGGAGTGCCTGTGCTGGTGCCACCCTCCTGCCAGGCCTGCTGTCACCTCAGCTTAGGCTGCTCTCCCTGCTCCTGCTCCTTGGAGAGGACATTAGGAATCCACATTGAAAATCCCCTTTTTAAATATCTGCACTGATGGCAGGACTTGGTTTCTTGACTTTAAAGTTTTGTGATGAAAGGAAAATCTTCCTTTCAGAGCTGTCCCAGCCCCTGTTCTCCCCAGTCTTTGTGTTTCCAACCCCAGTGCTCCCGAGCAGAGCAGGGATGATTTCCATCGTGCCTGAAGCTTGATTAGGCTCACAGTGTGTCACTGGGGTGCTGCAGTGCTGATCCAGAGGTGATGTCAGGGCTGGTTCGAGCTGGGCTTTCCCTCATGGGCAGTTTTACCTGGTGGAGGAAGCAACTTTTCCCTTCATTGTAGCACCAGGGACTGCTGCAGCCCAGTCATCCTCACTCTTCCTTCCTGCCCTTCCTCCTTGACCCATCCACCTCCTCATTCCCTGCTGCAGTTACTGCTCCTCTTCTCTTTTCTGGCTGGAATTCTCCTCAATGCCCATCCATCCCCATCCTTTGTGTTGGGGGAGAGGCCAGATTTCCCCAGGACTCTTTACAAACCAGCATTGCTGAGATTGGATGAGATTCATCAGGCCCCAGCACCCCAAGAACAGCTGTAACCTGGTCAGACACCCCTCAAACACCACCCCGGGAGCAGCAAACCCCAAAGTGCTCTGAGTCCCTTCAAGATCTGGGTTCTTCTTCCTGAGACCCCTGGGCTCTGCTCAGGCATTTTCCAGTAGCACCAACCTCAGTCCAAGCTGCTCCTTGGCTTTCTTCCAACCTCCTGGTGTGTTTAACCCCTTTTTAAGCCCTGCACGTTTGCTGTGTCTCTTCAGGCTTCTCCAAAGGGCTCTGGGTGTGCTCCTGCCCCCGGGATCAGAGGAGGTTCAGAGCTGAACCCTGGCTGATGATGGAGCAATGAGAGCCCTGAGACTGTGCTGCTTCCCCTTCCTGCCTTCATCCCCCGCCTGACCCTTCCCTTCCCTTCCCTGCCCGTTCCGCAGGGCTGGGACGTGGGACGTGGTTTTGTCCTTGCTCTGGCAGGACGATGTGTTTGAAGGGAGCACGGACAGCAGCAATGCCGGGGCTGGGACGGTCCCTGTGCCCAGCGCTTCTCCTTAGGGCCGTTCTTAAGAGGAGGGAGCTCGGCGAGGCTCCTCAGCATCAGGTTAAAAGCCTGACATTAATTGAAGGATGATTCAGCTGAAGTGTCACCGTGTGGATGCTGGGAGAGGAGGAGGAGGAGGAGGAGGAGGAGCCGCCTTCCTCGCTGGCCCCGAGCCACCATCACCCCCTCCCTCTGCGCTGCCGTTCCGCGGTTTAACAGCCAGGAATGGTTTAATCCATGGTTTAACAGCCAGGAATGGTTTAATCCATGGTTTAACAACCGGGAATGAGCTGGGGTGGGGGCCAGGGTGGCCCTAAAGCCGTGGGGGGATGCCCGAGGGTGTCCCCAGGGTCGCTCTCTGCAAAAAGCCGCAGCAGCGCTCAGCGCAGCCCCGGCTCCCCTCTCCTGCCGTTCCTGTGTCCTCTGAAGCTTTTGCTAATTCCTCTCTCTTTCCATTAGAAAAGGAGAAAAATCTGGGTTTTCAGAGCAGCTCTGCAAACAGAGGCAGGAGGCAGCGCGGCTGTTCCAGGCCAGCGGAGGGGAGGGAGACGTGGCCGCTGCTGACAGAGCGAGGTTCCCCCGGCCGGAATGTGCCCTGGGGCCGGCTTAGCTCAGCCCCGAGCCGGACTGGGCTGCCCGGAGCCCCGGGGAGCCGCTGCCATCGCCCATGATGTCACCGTGTCCTGCGCTAAGTAGGTCACGGTGACACCGCTCTGCCACTGCGGCGAGGGCGCTGAAATCCCCTCCGAGAGGGGACCCGGAGCACGATCGTGCCTCTCCAGGGGTTATCAGCAATGGGTGGCAGTAAATGAACCCTCCCCGCTGCTCTGCGCAGCCCCCTTGGCTGGCAGCGCTGAGGCATCAGATGGGATGAGGGAGATCCAGGTTGCTATAGCGACCGGGAGCTGCGAGCAGCCGCTCTCCATCATCCTTCCATCATCCTTCCATCATCCTTGCAGCCCCCCAGGCTCCCCTCATCGCCCCCGCATCCAGCACACACGGCTGGCACAGCTGCCCGTGCCCGGGCTGCTCCCCAGGGTGGCAGAGCCCGCCGGGTGCGTTCCCAGCTCGGCTTTAATGTGCGTGGCATTGAAGGGAGCTGAGCTGTTTGTCATCCTCACACCCGAGCTGTGCCATCCCCTGTGCCTGGCCACAGCCCTGCTGCTGTTGTCCCCGTGGCTTCCAGCCCCTGAGCTGGGGATTTCACCCCAGCAAATCATCCTCTCTTATCCCAGCTGCTTCCTGGCAGTTTCACTGGCACAGCTGGATCCCAAGGAATAATGAGGAAAAACCAGGGAATTTCAATAGTGTCCATGCTATTTGTGTTCCTGTCATGATTTTGGGTGATCTCTGGGAAGCTTCCCCCTTGTTGTGGCTTCAGATCTCTGCCAGGCTCTAAAAATATCCATTGAATTCACAGCCCTGCAGTGGGAAAAGCAGAGCTGCTCATCCCTGGGGATGGCTGGAGGTGTTCTGTGCACCAAAGTGAGAGCACAGCTTCTCTGTGCTGTCTTTATCCAGTGTAAAGCACCCATCAGCTGTTCCAACCACTCCTTGCTACTCCAAAGTCATTGCCTCTTGTAAATCTGAGTGGAAAACAGATGAATAATCCCACACCTCTGTCCTCTGCATCAACCCCCGGTACCTCACAGTCTTGCAGATGTTGAACAAACACATCCCAGATGCCTGAAAGGTGCTGGATTCCCTTCAAAGTATTTTTTTGAGGGGGAATTTCTACCTTCCTTAAACTTCAGCTGGCAGAATTTGATCAGCAGCTGCTGAACAGGCCAGAGGAGCATCCTTTGAGGGGGGACTTTGCAAATGTTCCCCAAGAAATGTGGGATGGTGAATTCATTCCCCCAGCTGTGGCAAGGACCAGTCCTGGGAAGAGAACACAAGGAAAGATTTTTGCTGTTTCTCAACCTGCCCAGGAGTTGAGCCCGCGATGTCCCAAACAGGAGGCAGCTCATCTTCCTAAGTGCTCTTATTTTATTTATGTGCTGGTGCATTTCTAATGCCAGGCTCTTGGCATCACCCCCATGTGCTGCTTTCCTCTGCTCCAGCCAAGCACTTGGAATCATATTTTTGGCATGGTGGTTTTTATAAAATATGGAACACTCCAGCATCTTGAGGCCACGGCAGAGCCGGATGAGCTCTGACTGCCCAAAGCTCTGCCAGGCTCAGAATAGCTCTGAGATGTGACTTCACTGAGGCTGCAGAAGAAGCTGCAGTTCATCCCTGCTGCTGGCAGAGCTGGGAGCAGGGTGGGACTGAGGAGCAGCACATGAGGCTGGGACGTGTCCCCTTTGTCCTCCCTGCTGTCACTGGGAGCCACAGGCCCCCCGTGCCCTGGCCCAGCTCTCCCCACCCTTTCCCTTCCCTTCAAAAATTCAAATTCCATTGAATTCTGAGTGAATTTAATGCACACAATCATGTAGCAGTTTGGATTGGAAGGGACCTTAAAGGTCATTGAATCCACCCCCCATTGCTGTGGTGTGTCAGGGATCAGGGAAGGGGCACTCTGCGGGTTTTAGAGCTCCCTCCAGGGGAGTTATGTGGCAGGGTGGGGGCCTCTGCCAGGATGTTCCATCCATCATCCATCAGCCCTGGCTGCCATGGGGGCTGGGAGCTGCCTCCACCTCAGGGGAGTGGGAATTTTTCGTTTTGCCTGCTGGAGGAAATGAAATATTTAACGCACTATTGGTGCTTTTTAAGCTGGGTTTTTTTTTTAGCTCCTTCATTACTGCAGGTTCCCAGGAAATTCCCTGTTGAGTGAACCTGTGGTTTTCCTCCACAAAACCCTGACCAGCTTTAGGGAGTGCTCATGGGGGATAAATGGCATCAGGCACTGGAAGCTGATGGCACAAGGGTGGGAAAACCTGAGACTTCTCTTTGATTTCATCCAAAGATGAATTCCCAGCTCCCACCGGAGCAGAACTGAGGGAACCTGGAGCCTCCTGTGCTGGGGTGGGCAGGGAAGGAGGAAATTTATCCATGGGATGGTTTGGGTTGGGAATTTATACATGGGATGGTTTGGGTTGGGAGAGAAACTTATACATGGAATGGTTTGGGAGGGGAATTTATCCATGGAATTATTTGGGTTGGGAGGAGAATTTATCCATGGAATGGTTTGGGAGGGGAATTTATCCATGGAATGGTTTGGGAGGGGAATTTATCCATGGAATGGTTTGGGAGGAGAATTTATCCATGGAATTATTTGGGTTGGGAGGAGAATTTATCCATGGAATGGTTTGGGAGGGGAATTTATCCATGGGATGGTTTGGGGTGGGAGGGAGCTTGGGCAGGGACAGCTCCCAGCAGACCAGGCTGCTCCAAGCCCTGCCCACTCTGGTCTGGGATGAATTCATAATCCCAGAGGGGTAACGAGCTCCAGGCCTGGTTTTAGCTGAGCTCAGCTCCAGCTGGGTCAGGCCTGGGGTTCAGGGGGTTCAGGCAGTGAGGGCTGGCCCTGGCTCAGCAGGAGGATGGAGCTTGGCTGAGGTTGGGATCCCTCTCTCGGGTGTTCCATGGTAGGAACAGGGACATTCCCTGGGTGTTTCCACTCTGCCCATGCAGTGACACACAGAGTGATGGCTCAAACCACTTTTGGGCCTTTCCCACCATAAAATATTGCTTTGGGGTGCAGCCCCATGGCTGGGACCTGCCCCATGAGCCCTCCTTGGGCTGTTTGGGTGTTTTTCAGCAGCCTGGCTGTTGGGAGGAGCAGCCCCTGCCCCATCACCTCAGATGCCCTGCCAGGAGCACCTAAACCAAAAGTGTTTGCAGAAATATTTCCCAGCTCTCTGGCATTCCCAGCTCTCCCTGGCAGGGATGGTTCCCAGCTCCTGAGCAAGGATGCACAGGCTCCCCAGCTCCTAAATCAGTGAGGAGGGAAGTGCAGCTCACACACTGCTGCAGGACCTCCCAGCCTCGGGATCAATGGGAATAAATGCATTTTAGGAATGAGAGGGCCAAATATTTAATGGACTGGGGATTTTTATTTAATGCTTTTTTAAAACATCATTTTATATAATTATATAAATAGTATATAATTTTAATATAATATAATAATTATAGAACTTCATATTACATTACATTATATTATATGATATGATAATTTATGATATGATATGATATGATATGATATGATATGATATGATATGATATTATATTATATTATATTATATTATATTATATTATAATAGAACTATAATATAATATGTCATATATTTATTACATATTAGCATATAATAATATATATTATATATTAATATAATGTAATAATATAATGTAAGAAGTTATATGATATAATAATATAATGTATAAGTTCTATTATACGATATTATATTATATTATATTATATTATATTATATTATATTATATTATATTATGTTATTACTATAATATGATCTATTATATAATGTAATATTTATTATATATTATATAATATATATTATATATTATCATATAATATATATAATATATTAATGTAATATAATAATATAATGTAATATCATATCTAATATCCTATATAACATAATAATAGTTCTATTATAGATATGCAAATAAATATACAATAGATATAATAATTTATATATAAATATTTAATGCTCCTCTCAGGCAGAGGGGAAGGAATCCACCTGGATGTGCTGCAGACACATCATGGCAAAGGCCCAGCAGTGTTGTGGCAGCTGCTGTCCTCTCAGGAAAGTGGCTTTTATGGCTCAGACACGACTCAAAGGGAGCATCTCAGTGCAGCTGGCTTGGCTCTGCCTTGCCCTGTGCATGGGACATGTGTGACACTTTGCACTGGGAAGAGACTCATTAACAGTTCCTGTTGCTCATTAAAAGGGAAAAGCAGCGTTGTTGTCACAGCTCAGCAGGTGATGATGAAATTTGTGTCACCCAGCAGGTCCCAAAGCCAGGCTGGGCTGTGCTCTGCTAACTCAGTGGGCAAGGCTGAGCCAGAAAGGCTTGAAAGGCACTTCCTAAGTGGAGGGGTTGAGTTCTCAGCTCACAGTTTAGCCTGGTGCTTCTCCTGCACATTACAAAATCCCTTCTGAAAAGGCACTTCTGGCAGCCTCTGAGGCGATCTGCCTGAGCAGACAAAAGAAACACACTGTAAATATTTGCTGGTTTTGAAGATGGAAAAAAAAAATTCAGTGTCTCAAGTGTCACTTGACTGCAGATAATTGTGAAAAACCACACAGTGAGGAGGGAGCTGTGCTCAGCTCAGTGACCTTTCCCAGCATCAAAATGCCTGCAGCAGCTGCTCTGACCTTTGACTATGGAAATTCTCCTTTTGATCCTGACTTGAGATCTCCTTGATTCGTGTCTGACTTTCTTTGTAGTCTCTTTTCCGTGGCTTTGATCCATCTTAGTGTCTGGTTCTGGCAAGGCCACCTGGCTCTGAGGAGGCCGGAGCTCCGAAAAGCCACAGAGGAACATCCTGTGAGCCCTGAGAGGCTTTCACAAGGCAGGTTTTGCAAAGCCCTTGCGGTTTCAGATGTTTCCATCTCCCTCGTGGCACGTGTGAGTCACGGGCTGCCTGTGTGTGTGTCTGTGTGTGCGTGTGCATCCCCTGCCTCCTGCACAGGGGAGAGATCTGCACCCACACAGGGCTCCTGGCTGGCTCCTCCTCTCCTCAGGCAGGTGTGGGGTGAAGGCAGCACCTGGACAGGGTGCACAGGGGCTCTCAGTGCAGCCCAGCAGCTGAGGCAAGAAGGAAGGAGGAGGTTAAGTTGTTTCTGGATCACACAGGACAGTAAATCATTGCTTTGAACCTTTTTTAGAGAGCCAGGGTGTTCTAACAAGACCTGGATGGGGAAGGTCTCTTCTCTAATTTTCTCCCTCTGAGAAGGATGGGGAGTGCCAAGGAGTCACAGAGATGATGCTGTCAAAATCATCTGAGTCTTACAGAGGGAAATTGATGCTCTGATTTGTAAGAGCTTAAATGAGAGATGTGGGACTTCAGGCAGCTCTCCAAAATGCAGTTTATTGTGTACAGAATGCAGTTTATTGTATCCAAAATGGAGTTCATTGTGTACAAAATGTGGTTTCTTCCATCCAAGAGGTTCCAGCAGTCCAGGGTCAGGGGTGACAGCGCTGTGCCTACAGCTGTCAGCTCCAGAGACCCTCAGTTTAGGTTACACTGCATTATTTACTTTTATTTTGGTTGCAATGCATTATAGACTTTTCTTTTGGTTGCAATGCATTATGTACTTATCTTTGCTGAGCATCTTCATACAGTAGAGCCAATCTATACCTTAACTGTTATCTCTAGCCTATCATAACTACTGTAATTACCATATTCATGTTACTGTTCTCCAATCACTCAAAGTCAGTACATTACAGTTTAAGCTAGAAGTTGTTTTTCAGTTTTCTTGCAGTGGAAAATTCTGAGACCTTTTTTATACTTGAAACATTTGCTGACTTGTTTGCCTGTGCTATCTTTCTGCTTGGTAAAAACATCTTCTTGTTTGAGGTGGGTTTATCCTTTGCTCTAAGTCATAAAAACCCCTTCTAACTAACACACCCTTTGCCTCCTTGGTTATCCAGTAAGACTGGCCCAGCAATTATTTTCTTCATATCAAAACTTGCTTCCATCTCTATTCCTTCATCAGACTCTACATTTAAAAATCTTTCTGCCAAGCACAGATATCTGTGAGACTTTCTTGTCAAACTTTCATCCTTCCCAACATCAAGTTGGGAATGGGACCTGGTGCTTTGGAGCTGCCACACTTGAGATGTGGGAGAGGCAGAGCTGCAGCTCTGGAATGAAATATCCACCCAGGATTATTGACATGTGATGCTCTTTGTGTCCTGGCTCGCTGGGGACAGTGACTTTGGGATTCTTGTAGGCACATGAAGAGAGGCAGCCCCTCCTGGGAGCAGCTCCCACATCCTGGGGACAGGGGGGACACAAAGGGCACCCGAGGTCTCAGTGCAGGTTTTGTTCCTGTACCCCTTGGGAATTCAGCTATTCCTGTTTTTCTCTGTTGAAGCTGTTGTGGGAATAATTTTCTCAGTAAGTTTTCCTTTGAGCCCATTGGCCCCAGTATCATTGTCCTGCAAGCTGCAGAAACCCACAAGTGCTTGGGTGAGATAGACCCTGATCCCTGCCCTGCCAGCCCCAGCCTGGGCCCTAAACCTTCTTGAGACAACACTTATCTGTCCCCAAATGTCACTTGTTGTACCTCAGATATGTCCTTGTTTATTACCCATCTTATAACCCGTGGCTTTTTAGACCCTGCTCAAGAAATTCCTCCCTGTGGGGGTGGGCAGGCCCTGGCACAGGTTATTCCATGGATGCTCCATCCCTGGCAGTGCCCAAGGCCAGGCTGGACAGGGCTTGGAGCAGCCTGGGACAGTGGAAGGTGTCCCTGCCATGGCAGGGCTGGCACTGGGTGTGCGAAGGCACAGACAAGCCCCACTTCCAATCAAACTTGAGCTGGAAAAGGAGTTTGCATGGCATAAACCTGTCCCACCACCTTTGGACTGATGCAGCTCCCTGCAGGTCCCACAGCCACAGGGCATCAGCACCTCTGGATTCCCAGGTCCTGCCTGGGGTCAGGATTCAGATTATTGAGGTTCCTCTCCCCAGATCCTCTGAACTTGCTGTGGGACAGGAAAAATCCTCCACCTTTATCCACTTTTGGGGACTTTGGACAGGAGATGGAGGGACAGGACACAGGGAATGGCTGTACCAGAGGGCAGGGATGGATGGGATATTGGGCAGGAATTGTGCCCTGGGAAGGTGGGCAGGCCCTGGCACAGGTCATTCCATGGGTGCTCCATCCCTGGCAGTGCCCAAGGCCAGGCTGGACACAGGGCTTGGAATCACCTGGGACAGTGGAAGGTGTCCCTGCCATGGCAGGGCTGGCACTGGGTGTGCAAAGGCACAGACAAGCCCCACTTCCAATCAAACTTGAGCTGGAAAAGGAGTTTTGATGGCACAAACCTGTCCCACCACCTTTGGGGACTTTGGACAAGGGATGGAGGGACAGCACACAGGGAATGGCTTCCCTGCACCAGAGGGCAGGGTCAGGTGGGATATTGGGCAGGAATTGCTCCCTGGGAGGGTGGCCAGGCCCTGGCACAGGTTATTCCATGGATGCTCCATCCCTGGCAGTGCTCAAGGCCAGGCTGGAGCCCCCTGGGACAGTGGGAGGTGTCCCTGCCATGGCAGGGCTGGCACTGGATGTGGTTGAAACTTGATGGTGCTGAAAGTTCCTTCCAACACAAAGCATTCCATGATTTTATGGCTCCATCATTGTCACCTCTCTGCCACCACAGCCTGGAATCCTCCCCAGCAGTGACACCACACACGGCCTGGAGAGCTGATTTAACTCTCCCTGAAATTCTCAGTATCCATGTTTGTCTCCTTGGTTTTTGTTAGGAAGCTGAGCTTTGAAAATTACCTTTTTTTAGACCTCTTGAGTTTCTCTCTCCCTGCTTCCTGTGTTTTTTCTTCATGCAGAATATAGCTGCTGCTTTTTTGGGCTCTTTTCTGCAGCCTCCCTTCATCTGGGAGCCTTTTTAATGTTTGTTTTTTTCAAGACTGAACCCTCTCAGAGGCTGAGGCAGGATCCAGGTGAGGCTGCAGCACTGACTGACATGAGGTGTTACCATGATGGGCTGTTCTTCATCCTGCCCCTCACAGTCCTCACATCTTGTGTGCAGCTCCAGGCTTCCTTGGAGCCAGAGAATCACAGAATATCCTGAGCTGGAAACCAACCAGTGGCCCACAGTGCTCCTGCCTTTCCAGAAAGAGGCCTTGGTCTAAACTCTGGGAAGGTTGGATGGCTTAAAGCAATCCCCTTTGGAATCCATCCCAGTGGGTTCATTGCTGCTGAGCCCTCATTTCACACTTGGTTGCACACTTGGTTGAAATCCCTCTGGTTTGTTGTCATGAAAATCAGGCAATTACTGTGCTGGCTTTGCCATCTCTACCCAAATCCTGCTGCTGAAAAGAGCTTATTTCCCACTGTCCATGGGACAGCACCTCATTTAAAAATCCTGGAAAAGCTTCACAAAGCCCTGTTCCATTGGAGCCCTGGCAGGGATGGGGCTGCAGCTCTGGAGCTCCCCATCCCTGCCTGGTGTCCCTGGGATGTTCCCAGCTCCCCATCCCTGCCTGGTGTCCCTGGGGTGTTCCCAGCTCCCCATCCCTGCCTGGTGTCCCTGGGGTGTTCCCAGCTCCCCATCCCTGGTGCTGCTGTCCCTGGGGTGTTCCCAGCTCCCCATCCCTGCCTGGTGTCCCTGGGGTGTTCCCAGCTCCCCATCCCTGCCTGGTGTCCCTGGGGTGTTCCCAGCTCCCCATCCCTGCCTGGTTCTGTGTCCCAGTTCCCAGCTCCCCATCCTGCTGTGCTCCCACTGGGGTATATCTGATCAATGACTCTGCTGTGTTCTCATGCCTGTAGCTCCTTCCAGGGCATTCCAGCTCATCTGGGCTTGTTCTTGAGCGTGGAATCATGGAATGGTTTGGGCTGGAAGGGACCTTAAAGCCCATCCAGTTCATCCCCCTTCCACTTTCCCCTTTCCACTACCCCAGATTGCTCCAAGCCCCATCCAACCTGGCATCTCCTGTATTTACATTTATTAACAATCCATTTATACAGTTTCTCAGCCTTACACCTCTTGTCCTCACCAAAAGTGCCTCTGATCTTCCTGCTCTCCTTCCCTTCCCCATTCCCTTCCCACCAAGTGCTGGTGCTGTCTCTGTGCAGCTCTCACAGATGTCTGTGGCCATTTCTGTGCCACTGGCCTTGTGTTTCCCCCGAGGTGCTGGATTAAATGCTCAGTCAAAACTCTCACATTTCATGGGCCAGTGATCTGCATCCACTCAGAGCCCTCCTTTCCCTGCTGCTTTCCCTTTTGCCAGCGTTGCCCCAGTGCCTGCTCAGCTCCTGCCACGGCTCAGGGGCTGCTCGGGCTCTGAGATGTGTCCCTCACCCATGGGATGTGTGTCCTGCCCACATGGGATGTGTGTCCCTGCTCACATGGGATGTGTGTCCTGCTCACATGGGATGTGTGTCCTGCCCACATGGGATGTGTATCCCCCTGCCCACATGGGATGTGTGTCCCCCTGCTCACATGGGATGTGTGTCCCTGCCCACATGGGATGTGTGTCCTGCCCACACGGGATGTGTGTCCCCCTGCCCACATGGGATGTGTGTCCCACACCCATGGGATGTGTGTCCTGCCCACACGGGATGTGTGTCCTGCTCACATGGGATGTGTGTCCTGCTCACATGGGATGTGTGTCCCCCTGCCCACATGGGATGTGTGTCCCTGCTCACATGGGATGTGTGTCCCCCTGCTCACATGGGATGTGTGTCCTGCCCACATGGGATGTGTGTCCCACACCCATGGGATGTGTGTCCTGCTCTTATGGGATGTGTGTCCCTGCTCACATGGGATGTGTGTCCCTGCTCACATGGGATGTGTGTCCTGCCCACATGGGATGTGTGTCCTGCCCACATGGGATGTGTGTCCCTGCTCACATGGGATGTGTGTCCCACACCCATGGGATGTGTGTCCTGCTCACATGGGATGTGTGTCCCACACCCATGGGATGTGTGTCCTGCTCTTATGGGATGTCTGTCCCCACACACATGGGATGTGTGTCCTGCTCACATGGGATGTGTGTCCTGCTCACATGGGATGTGTGTCCTGCTCACAGGGGATGTGTGTCCTGCCCACATGGGATGTGTGTCCCACACACATGGGATGTGTGTCCTGCTCACACAGGGCTCCCAGCAGAGCCTTTATCTCCTCCTGTGAGCCAGGAGAGTGAGGGGAGCTGGGGAGAAGTGCCCCAGTCCTGCAGGGTTCACTGAGCCAGGAAAAGGTAAAGAGCAGCAGCTGTGGCTGGTACTGCTGAGCTGTCAGGAGAGGCTGTTTTCACCCAAAAATATTCCCTGTGTTGTATGAAGAGCTGTTTGTAGAAAGCACCAACACCTTGGTGTTTCTTATGAATAAACACCTTGGTATTTCTTATAGAATAATAAATAATATAATTATATTATATTATAATATTATATGTAATATAATATATATAATATAATTTATATTATATTATATTATATTATATTATATTATATTGTATTATATTATATTATATTATATTATATTATATATGTATTATATATAATATATATTATATATTGTAATATATATTATATTATACATTGATAAAATAAATACCTTGGTGTTTCTTATATAATAATAAATAATATAACTACATATTATAATAATATAATATATAATATATAATATAGTATCTATGTATTATATCTATTATATATTATAATTTATATTATATTATATTATATTATATTATATTATATTATATTATATTATATTATATTAAACACCTTGGTGTTTATTATGAACAGAAATCACTGTGCTTCATCACATACAGACATTCCCACGTGACTCCCTCATCGCTGGCAGGATGGGAGCAGGGGTGGATCCTGATTCCCCCCAGAATCTCTTTCCTTGTTCCATCCTGCCAGCAGCCTCAGGGGTGCTGGGGCTGGGTCCCTTCCCTGCAGTGCTCAGCACTGACACCCTGCTGTCCCTTGGGCTGATCAGGAGTGGGGATATGGCCCAGGAGGAGCCCCAGGAGCAGCAGCACCCATCACATCTCTCACTTTGTCCTGATGGAATTGACTTCATCAGGGCTTGGTGAGGAGCCAGAGCTGCCATCAGCCCCAGCAGTGCCACAGGGAATCCCTGAGGGGTTTGGGTGGGAAGGGACCCCAAAGCTCACCCAGTGCCCCCCCTGCCATGGCAGGGACACCTCCCACTGCCCCAGGGTGTCCCAGTGTCCAGCCTGGCCTTGGGCACTGCCAGGGATCCAGGGGCAGCCCCAGCTGCTCTGGGCACCCTGTGCCAGGGCCTGCCCACCCTCCCAGGGAACAATTCCTCATTCCCAATGTCCCATCCAGCCCTGGGAGCCATTCCCTGGATCCTGTCCCTCCTTGTCAAAGTCCCCAAAAGCAGGTGGGACAGGTTTATGCCATTAAAACTCCTTTTCTAGCTCAAGTTTGATTGGAAGTGGGGCTTGTGTGTGCCTTTGCTGCCCTCAGGGTCCTGCTGAGCATCACTGACCTCCAGAGGGTATTTCTGTTGTGTGTTGCCCTTGTCTGTGAGAGACTTTGTTGTCATCCAGGGTTGTTCTGCTCCGTCTCCATCCCAGCCCCTTCCTCTGGGATGTAAATTCAGCAGGAGCTCAGGGAAGCAGCTCCCATCCAGGCAGTGATGGATGGGAAGGTCTGACTCTGCTTTCCCAGCTGCTGCAGCAGCTGTTCCCTCCCTTGGGGCCCAGAACAAACCTGGGCAGCCCAGGGCAGCCAGCAGCTGTGCCACTGCTGCTCCCAGAGCCAGGCTGGAAACCAGAGGGGAATTTCATTTTCCTGCCCCTCACTGGCCTCAGCCCAAGCTCTGGAGCAGTGGCCAAGGGCCCTGAGGTGCAGCAGGTGCAGCTGGGGCTGGTGGCAGGGCTGGTGTCCCCAGCAGGGACACCAAGGAGGGTTTGTCACCCCTGAGCACTCACAGATCCCAGGATGCTCCATCCAGGAGCTGCCCTGCTCCCCCAGCCAGAGCTTTAAGGCTGAACCTTGACATGAAGAAAAGCAGCCGGTGATGAGTGAAGGAGCTTTGGCAAGGTGGGATCTGGGCATGAGAGAGGGGGAGGGAAGCCTTAATTTATTGGGATTGTCACACATGGAAGGATCAGAGCATCTTCTCCAGATCCCTCCATGGCAGGACAGCATTGGCTTCACTCAGACTCAGCTCAGCTGATTCTCCTGATGCCAGCAGGAGCTGAGACCCAGCCTGATGCAGCTCCCTGCAGGTCCCACAGCCACAGGGCATCAGCACCTCTGGATTCCCAGGTCCTGCCTGGGGTCAGGATTCAGATTATTGAGGTTCCTCTCCCCAGATCCTCTGAACTTGCTGTGGGACAGGAAAAATCCTCCACCCTGATCCACCTTTGGGGACTTTGGACAGGAGATGGAGGGACAGGACACAGGGAATGGCTGTACCAGAGGGCAGGGATGGATGGGATATTGGGCAGGAATTGTGCCCTGTGAGGGTGGGCAGGCCCTGGCACAGGTTATTCCATGGATGCTCCATCCCTGGCAGTGCCCAAGGCCAGGCTGGACAGGGCTTGGAATCACCTGGGACAGTGGGAGGTGTCCCTGCCATGGCAGGGCTGGCACTGGGTGTGCAAAGGCACAGACAAGCCCCACTTCCAATCAAACTTGAGCTGGCAAAGGAGTTTTGATGGCACAAACCTGTCCCACCACCTCTGGGGACTTTGGACAAGGGATGGAGGGACAGGACAGAGGGAACTTGCTGTGGGAGAGGAAAAATCCTCCCCCCTTATCCCTGTTAGGGACACTTGGTGCTGGAGCTGTTCCCAAGGAGCAGGGATCTCTGAGAGGCTCCTCTGGGTGTGCAGCTCATTCCACTAAGACACAGCAAAAATAGCAGCCTAAGCTGGGATTGCAGCCTCAGCTCACCCAGGCAGGAGTAAATAACATTAAATACCTGTAAGAACATTAAATACACGAGGGCTATGTGTGCTGGGCCCTGCCAGCCCCTTCCACCAAGCAGGCATTGCGAGGGAAATGGTGAAAATCTGAATTTGGGAACTGCATAAAAATGCAGCTTAAGGGATGTGACACCACCTGAACAGTCTGTTAATGGAAATGGAGTAAAAACTGCACAGGGGACTTGGGCTGTGGCAGTGGAAATGCTGGAATGGCTCAGACAGGGCAGGACCTGGGGGCTGGGAGCCAAACACGGGCAATGGGATCCCAGCACATCCCCCTGGGGTGTTTGGAGCATCCAGAGAGGCAGCAGAGTCAATGTCAGCCATTCTAAACCACTCAGCGTGATACTAAAAATGCTGGAAATGTGGGAATTTGAAGTGTGGGTGAGGTCACAGGAGGGAATTCCCCAAGGCCAAGTCCCTGGATAGCTCTTCCCATTGGTGGTGGCTCATGGGGATGGATCTGCTGCAGGATTTTCCTCTCCTGGGGATCTCTGGGGGTTCTTGGCTGGTCCCAAGGGATTGAGGCTGCAGCTGGATGGCCTCAGCTCCATCCCAGCCCCTGGAGCAGCCAGGCCATCAGTGGGGCCATGGCATTGCTGGGTGCTTCCCTTTCTCCATGGAAAGGGCTGGTGAGCACTGGCACAGTGCCCAGGGCACGTGGATGTGGCACTGGGGGACACGGGTCAGGGGTGGCCTTGGGGGAACAGTTGGGCTGGATGATCCCAGAGGGTTTTCCCCACCTGAATGATTCCATGATTTATGATTTCTCTGCTTATGGCACAAGGATTTTATTTGGGATTTAGAGCAGGGGCCTTTATGGCCTTCAGCAAAGGGGGACAACTTGCCAGTCATCCTGGCCCTGCTGTCCTCCTGTCCCCACTGGCAGGGACCCCAACAGCCACACAAACCAATGTGGGGGGCAGAAAGTCCTGATTCACTGATGGGAATCATGTTTGGTGCCAAAACTGGATTAGGGGTTCAAAAGCTGCAGGGACAGAGTTTTGTCCCAGCCAGTTTGGTCTGTCTGTCTGTCTGTCTGTCTGTCTGAGAGGGAACTGGGAACAGCCACCACCCCACGTGTGGTTCCTCCCACTGTTCCAGGCTGTGTTTCAGTCTGAGCTCAGCCCAGGGATGTCCCTGTCACTGCTGCAGCCCAGAGCTGGAGGCAGGGCTGGTGCCATGGGGTGCCCAGGGTCACTGCAGGCTCATTCAGGGGCAGTGGCTGAGCAGCAGCAGCCCCTGGGCCCTTTGCCCTGGTCTGGGCTCTGCCCATGGAGCTGAGGCCTTGCACAGGATCCCAGTCCCACAGTGGGAGGCTTCACAAGCCCAGAGCTGGGCTCAGAGCTCAGGCCTGGCCTAACACAGAGTTTTGGGATGGCTGCAGGATGTGCGTGACCTGAAAACACCCATCCCATCTGTGGCCACCCCACCCCATCCCATCCCATCCCACCCCATCCCATCCCATCCCACCCCATCCCATCCCAACGTGTTTGTTCCACCCCATCCCATCCCATCCCATCCCACCCCATCCCATCCCATCCCATCCCACCCCATCCCATCCCATCCCATCCCATCCCATCCCATCCCAACGTGTTTGTTCCACCCCATCCCATCTGCTCTGTCCCATCCCATCTGCCTCATCCTGTCCCTGCCCACTCTGTCCCATCCAGTCCACTCTGCCCCAACCCCTCCTGTCCAGTCCTACTTGTCCCATCTTGTCCCATCTGCATTGTCACACTGTGTCATTCATGTCCCACCCCATCAGCCTCTCCTGTCCATCTCACCCTGTCCTGTCCCATCCCTCCATCCTGTCTTGTGCCATCCACGCCATCCCATCCCATGGATCCCATCCCATCCCATGGATCCCATCCCATCGCATCCCATGGATCCCATCCCATCCCATCCCATCCCATCCCATCCCATCCCATCCCATCCCATCCCATCCCATCCCATTGCATCCCATCCCATGGATCCCATCCCATCCCATGGATCCCATCCCATCCCATTCCATCCCATCCCATCCCATCCCACCCCATTCCATCCCATCCCATCCCATCCCATCCCATCCCATGGATCCCATCCCATCCCATCCCATCCCATCCCATCCCATCCCATCCCATCCCATCCCATCCCATCCCATGGATCCCATCCCATCCCATCCCATCCCATGGATCCCATGGATCCTATCCCATCCCATCCCATCCCATTCCATCCCATCCCATCCCATCCCATCCCATCCCATCCCATCCCATCCCATCCCATCCCATCCCATCCCATCCCATCCTATGGATCCCATCCCATCCCATCCCATCCCATGGATCCCATGGATCCTATCCCATCCCATCCCATCCCATCCCATCCCATCCCATCCCATCCCATCCCATTCCATCCCACCCCATCCCATGGATCCCCTCCCTCCCTCCTGACTGTGTCCCTGTCCCGCAGGGAGAAGCGCTCCCTGCACGTCACTGTCACCAACCCGGTGCAGTGCAGCCTGCACGGCAGGAAATGCACCGTGTCCGTGGAGACCAAGCTGAACCAGCCGCAGCCGGATTTCACCAAGCACCGCTCGGGCTTCGTGCTCTGCGTGCCGGGCAATTAACGGCCGGGAGCGCCCCGGGAGCGCCGGAGCCACCGGGAGACGCTCGGCAGCGACTGCGAGGTGCCCAAAGCAGCCTCTGAAGCTCCAGGTTTGGAAAACGCCAATTCCAGGGGTTTAGAAGAGCCAAACTGAAGGACCTAAAATAGCCGGTGACTTGTTCTCCGCATTACAAACCAGGCTGGAACATCAGGAGAGCGCTTCCTTTGGAATCAGTCTGAAAAAAAGAGTTTCTAGGTACTTCCAGCCCTTCTTCCCTTTCCCACATCGATTCCTCACCCCCTCTCCGGTTGTCCCTTCCATGCTCCTTTCCCTTGTGTCAGTTTTTGCAGTTTGATGCAGCCTCCAGAGGAGGAACCAAAGATGCCCAGCTCAGGGAGTCGGGTTCTGTAGGGCCAGATCCCGCGGACCCGAGCCAGGCTGGGCAGGGAGGGCTGCCTCCCACACTCCACACTCCTGCAGCCCCCAGGGGCTGGGAAGGTTCATGGAGACACCTCCAGAGCTGCTGCTTTCCCTCGGGAATTCATCAACCCATCAAGGCACCTTGGCTGGACAGGGGACTTTCAGTGCAGGCCTGGATTCATTAATCCTGCATTACTTTTTGCCTTAATTACCCCCTCCAAGGGCCTGAAGCAGGTGGGTTCCCTTCGGGACCGTGTGGCCTTGCTGAATTTTGGGTGCTCCACGTGGCTTTGTGTCTGTGCCAGAGCTGGGGTTAGGGAGGGCTGGGGTGAGCCCAGGAGCAGGGGGGTTTGGGGAGCCAAGCTTTGCACTATCCAACGTTAACCTGGCACAGCCCCAGCTGCCAGCACCAGGCTCCTCCCTCCATGAGTTTTCCTGGCTCTCCCCACAGTGGGCTGTGGGTGTTGGGGTGTTGGGCTCGTCCTGCCCAGCCCAGATAACCCCGAGCTCTGTGTTGGTGGAGGGACGTGGATCTCCTCGGTGGCTCATTCCTCCCATGCTGGGCACTGCTGTGGTTCCTGGGCAGCCCAGGCTGGTGGGATTTACATTGGGATTGTCCTGGCACTGCTGGTCAGGTCAGGATTCCCAGCCCTGGAGATGGGGGAGCTGAGTGTGACCCCACCCCGGGGTCCCAGCCCGGCCAGCAAAGGGGAGCACTTGTCTGATGGAGCATTTTGGGAATTTGAAAGCCTGGAAGAGGCTCCTCACTCCCAGAGGTTTCCTGAAGCTGTGCCATGGACATGGGGCACAGGACAGGTCTCTGCAGCCTTGGTGTCCCCCTGGCAGCCCTGAGACCAGGGTGGGGACGAGGATGCAGAGCACGAGTGAGCTGGGACAAGCCATGCACGGGGAGTCCCCATGGCAGAGCTCCCCATTCCCATTGCTCCCAGCCCTGGGAGCATCCAGCACCCCCAGTGCCCCTCTCAGGGGGCAGCTCTGGGATGGCCCCGTGGGCAGGGGCTCCCCCAGACCCCCAGCCCGAGGCAGCACCAGCGCAGGGCCAGGAGGTGACAGCGACAGCCCCGGCCCCGCCAGGCTCACCCAACACCCGGGACCCCAGGGACCCCCCAGCGCCTCCCTGGAGCCCAGATCAGCTCCTCTGGAGGGGCACCACCGATGCCAAAGCCCGGGACCCCCCCGCCGTGTCCGTGCCTCGCGATTTGCACTTCTCACCTCCCGTCCCGGTGCAGGGCGGGGAATGGGGGTGGGATCAGCACTTTTGTCCCTCCAGGAGAATGGTCGGATGGAACTGGGATGGACGGCAAGGAATTGCAGGCTTGGGAAATGATCTCCTACCATGAGATGGCAATATTGTATGTGATGAGATGTGTCTTATAAAATATATTATCTGTTCCTGCTCTGGTTTTATATATATATATATAAAAATATATATATAAATATATAAAATATATATATTCTTGGTTTTCCCATAAATTAACTATTTCTAAATTGAAACTTGGATTCTCAGCCAGGGGCGATAATGCAATGAACCTTTTTTTTTTTTTTTTTTTAAATAAATCGCTGATATTTTATGTGTAAAAGAGCATTAAAAAAAACCCTACTATAATGGACCTGGATTTTGTTTACATAATTCACGGTAATAAAAATTAAAAGAAAGCAATTAGTTACATCCCACCATGGCACTGCCCGTTCCTGCCGGCGCGGGGGTGACGATGCCCAGAGGGATGGGGTGGATTTCCCAGTTATCCCAGTTATCCCAGTTATCCCAGTTATCCCAGTATCCCGATTCTCCCCCTGCAGTGCTGCCGCTCTCCCAGCACGGGGTGACCCCGGGAACGCGATTAAAGCGGCGGCTGCGTTAAACCTCTGTCGTCAACACAAATCCACCGCCAGCCTCCCAGGGCTGCGAGCGCAGAAAAGACTCGGCCACGAACCGCTGCCGTGTAATGGATGGTCAGTGCATTTTTATTTAATCAGCACAGTACAAAAATAAATAAAAATAAGGGGAGGGGATTAAATTACAGGCACACTGAGCCCCATGACACAGTCGGTCGGGTTATAAACCACACATACTTACAAACACACTATACACATACATACAAAAATGAGACAAATATAAATTAATAAGTAACAATACCCACCAATTTGGTCAACAAAGATCTACAGAAGAGATTGCACTAAAAAAACGTACGTACACATGTATCATTAGCAGGGTCCAATGTACAGCCATGAAGAGCTTCAAGTGAAAAATCAAAAATAAAAATAAATGGCACGTTATTTCTCCCTCTTGTTCGCCAGTTTAACGCCCGATGGACCAGAACTAAACTAGAACTGAGCACACGGAGAAAAGAAAACGATAAAACCCAAAAAGAAGGTCTCAGTCCCCAGGCCTGATACGGGAATACCGGCTCGAGACTGCGGTGTCGGGGTGGTGGCGGGTCTTTGTGCATGGGTGTAATTTTACAGCCATCTCTCGTTAAGGTTTTTCTTTTGATTATTATTTTTTATGCGTTTTTTCCTTTTTTTTTTTTTCCCGAAGACACAAAATGCTCCTGTTTGCATGCGCAATACCACTGGAAAAGCAACAATGACAGAAGAAAGAAGGGGTTTTTTTTCTCTTTCCCCCCCGCAGGTTTGCAGTTCGTTGGGTTTGTTCTAGAAGAATTCATATAGCAGCATGTGGCGGCTCCCCTTGCTTGCACACTCAAGTAGATCCTTTACACAATACTCATGACCAGTGCACGATGGGAACAAGACATTTCACATTGATCTCATGAACAGTAGCGGTGATTCCCGTCACCCGGACCCGCTCGGGAATTCGAGTCTCTTCAAAGAAAATAAATAAAGGGAGGGGGGGATGAGGGAGGAAAAGGGGGGTGGGGGGGTCCCCGGGCCGTGCCCGCGTCTCTGTCCCGGTGAGTCCCGACCGGGCCGGTTCAGCCGCCTGCGCTGGAGCCTTTACAGGAATTATTTTCCTTTTTTTAATTTTTTTTTTCCCCTACCTGGGCTCTGTCTCAGTGATGCGGTGACCGGCGGAGCCCCGCTCCGCTCCCGGGGGATATCGGCTGGGGGGGGTCTCGTCATACCCCCATCCACGAATCGCTGGGATCAATCCGGTGGCGGAGCCGCAGCATCCCCGGGCAGGGGACAGCGGCGGCTGGGAAGCGGCGGCGCGGGAGGGAACCGGGGCTCTGCGCTCCGGTCCGGCGGCGGCCGAGCCCCCCGTGTCCCCCCGGGTGGGGAGGCGGCGGCTCCCGCCCTTCCCCGCCGGGCAAATCCCCCCGGGAGCGGCTCCGGGGGGCGGCGGGCGCTCACCGGTCGAGGCCGATGAGCAGCCGGCCCTTCTCCTCGGAGCCGCTCTCCTTCTTGAGGTCGGCGAAGACCTGGGTGAAGTAGTGCGGGTCGGCGTTGACCTGCAGCATCTTGGGGCTCATGAGGTCGATGATGGAGAGGCAGCGGTCCCAGAAGGCCTCCTTACAGCTCTCCACCAGGAAGGGCTTCAGCGGGTACGAGATCTCGTTGCCCATGTAGGAGTAGGAGAGGTACAGGCAGGTGAGCAGCACTGCCTGCAGTTCGTGGTCGCTGGCCACCTCGGCCGAGATGACGTCCCGGCACAGCATGTAGAGGAAGACCACGTTGGCCGGCGTGATGAAGCCCTGGTCCTGCCAGCCCTGCAGCAGCAGCGAGCGGTCTACGGAGCGCAGCCAGAGCACGGGGTCGGTGGGCGAGAGGTGCTTCAGGCGGTAGCAGCGGCGGCACAGGAACTCGCCGAGGCAGCGCAGCAGCTCGCTGGTGGACGCCTGCACCACGACCCGGCGCGGGGTGGCGGCGGCGGCGGCGGGCGCGGCCGGGGGCGCCTTCTGCGCCGAGGCGAGGGCGGCGGCGGCGGCGGCGGGGGGCGGCGGGGGGGCGAAGGTGGCGAGGTTGGCGCAGGAGAGCGATTTCTTCAGGTTCTCGTTGTTGAGGTGGGTCACGTTGCTCTGGTAGCCGCCGTTGGGCTGCACCTTCTTGGAGCTCTTCTTCTTGGCGGAGACGGCGGCGATGCGCTTCCAGGGCAGCACCGAGATCAGCGAGTGCCGCTTCAGGCCCTTCTCCTTGGCGTTCTTGCTGTTCTGCACCGCCGTGTAGTGCCCCACCGTGGCCGCCCCCTCCTCGAACAGCGGGGCCTTCCGGTAGCTCGGCGACAGCGACAGCACCGTGCCCATGGCGCCGGCCGCCCGGCGGGCGCCCGGCGGGCCCCCGCCGCCCGCCCCGGCCCCGGCCCCGGCCCCGGCCCCGGCCCGGCCCGGCCCGGCCGGCCCCGCTCTCGCTGCTCCGCCGCCGCCGCCGCCGCCGCCGCTCAGCGCCGCGCCCGGACCCGCCCCGCGCCGCGCGCGCTCCCGCCGGCGCAGTGCGCGCGCCCGCCGCCCCGCCCCTCGCCGACACGTGCGCCCGCCGCGGCAGCCGCGGCCACGCCCCCTCCGGGACCACCGATGCCGAGGGCCACGCCCCCAGCTGCGCAAGCCCCGCCCCGCACGGTGACAGCCGGTGGAGCCCCGCCCCCTCATTGCCTTCAATGGTTTGTGCCCTCCCCCGTCAGCCCAGGCCACGCCCACACAGCCCAGGCCACGCCTCTTACTGTTTATGAATGACGGGTGCCCCGCCCCTCACGGCCCTGGCCCCGCCCCCGGGCCCGCTCCGCGTTGGGGTCCCCGAGGTCGCAGAGCCCGCGGAGCCACCGAGCCCCCGGGCACGACACGGGGGGGAAAAGGATGAAAAGAAACCAAAATATTTTTTTTTTTAATCCCTAAATGAAGAATGAAAACCCTTCTCCACCGACATCCCGGAGCCGCACCCCGGATTCGCACCCGGGCCCCACACCCCGCACTGCCCCGGCCGCCCTTCGCCCGGCGGTGCCTCCCCAGCTCCGGCCCGGGGGCCACCGCTCGCCCCGAAGGTACCGGGGCAGTGAAATGCTCGGTACCGCGTTCTGAGGCCGGGCTGGGTTTGGGGGAACGCGCCGGCAGCTCCCGAAACCCCCGGGTCCCATGGCTCCGCTTGGAGCCGCCGCCCGGCCCAGCCCAGCGCCCCTTGCCCGACCAGGATCCCATTCCCGCAGTGACCGGGATCCCATTCCCACTGTGACCAGGATCCCATTCCCGCTGGCACCGGGATCCCATTCCCGCAGTGACCGGGATCCCATTCCCACTGTGACCAGGATCCCACTCCCGCTGGCACCGGGATCCCATTCCCGCTGGCACCGGGATCCCGTTCCCACTGTGACCGGGATACCACTCCCGCAGTGACCAGGATCCCGTTCCCACTGTGACCGGGATACCACTCCCGCAGTGACCAGGATCCCGTTCCCACTGTGACCAGGATCCCATTCCCGCTGTGACCAGGATCCCATTCCCGCAGTGACCGGGATCCCATTCCCGCAGGCACCGGAGCAGCCCCGGCCCCGCCGGGCTCTGCGCGACCTTGCAGCGACGCTCAGAGGCCGCTCCGCCGCCACCGGCGCTGCCGGGCCCGGTCCGGCCGCGGAGAGCAGCGCCCAGCACCGAGGAAAGCTCGGGCACGTCCCGGCCCGGCGCCAATGACCCAAATTCATTTATGTTCATTTACATCTGTTTATGCCCTGCCCTGGACCTGCGGCTGCCAATCCCACTCCCACAGCAGGGAAATCTCAAAAAAACCCCAAAATCTCCCGTGAGGACAGACCTGTCCCAAGAACCTGCCTGACCATCAGGGCACATTTAAGCCGCTGTGGAGCTGGTTTTTGGGGAGTGGTCCAGGCTCTCTCCTCTCAAAACCACGGGGACAGTGACAGCCCAGCCTGGGCACTGCTGTCACTGGGAATTCCCTTTGTCCATTAAAGCATCCCCCAGATCCAAGCAGTAATTGTCAGCTTTTTAAGTTCAGCTTTATGAAGTTAAACCAAAAGGGTTTAAAACCAGGCTCTACAATTTGAGGGGTTTTGGCCCTAATTTTAACACGCTTGGAGGTGCCTCAGAAAACCCCATTGTTCCAAAGGCAACTGCAGGGACTGATGTGCCATCAAACCTCCCTGATCCCACACAAGGCACCAAAGCTGGTGTCACCACAGCCCTGCTGCATCATCCTGCTCAGGTCCCCTCAGCCCCGAGCACAGGGCCCTGCCAGCCTTGTCACATTGTCACCTGTGGGGTCAGGATCAGTTCTGTCCCCTCTGGGGGCTGACAGCTGCAGCTGGACACGATCCCCAGCAGGGACACACAGGGCAGAAGCTGGAAGAGGGCAGGGATGGATGGGATATTGGGCAGGAATTGTTCCCTGGGAGGGTGGGCACAGGTTATTCAATGGGTGCTCCATCCCTGGCAGTGCCCAAGGCCAGGCTGGAGCCCCCAGGGACACTGGAAGTGTCCCTGCTATGGCAAGGGTGGCACTGGGTGCTGATTTAGGTGCCTTCCAACCCAAGCTTTCCTGGGATTCTGTGACTCCCCATCCATCTCCACCCCAGCATCTGCCCATCCCATGAATGGATGTCCTTTCATTCACTCACAATCAGCACCTAATTCAGGTAACCCCTCCAAATGACACATCCCTGTGGAAAATGCCACTTCAGAGGCATCACAGTGAACTCCACAGAGACGTTCGGGGTAGAATCTCATGAATCAGAGTTAAAAAATGAATTGTTTTCTGTTTTTTAGAATTAGAACTGCGCTTCCCTGCTCCCTGAGATGTAAGAGCAGAGTGAAACCCTTTGCATTTTCCTGCCTCTGAGGGCAGGTTTCTTTCCTGCACCACCTGGTGTCCCAGGAGCTTCAGATGTTAAAATTCAAGATGTTTTATCAAAGACACCCTAGACCTCCTCCCCAGCCTTTTGAGGAATCTGGGCCTGGCCTGGTGCAGTGTGAGATCCCAACACAGCATAAAGGGCATGATCAGGAAAGGCTGGAGGGGTGACAGGACATTTAATCCATTTTTCACCATAATAGTAATTATTATTATACATTCAGTGCACTAGAACTTGCTGTGCCAGGGTCATGTCACAATCCATACATGTTTTGTGATGCCACTTCAAACATTCCCATCTGCTGTCTCCAAAATATGGCCCCCAAGGATGCTCTGGTGAGGGATGATCCCACCCTTTTTTAAGAAAAGGAGCTGCACCCAGCCCAGGATCAGCCCTGGTGGCTGAAGACAGGAGACAGAGGTTTTTGAAAAAAAAATTCTTTATTGGAACTCATCTGAACATCAGATATACCTGGTGTTGGTTAGCAAGAACCGTTTGTACATTTGATATTGATGGTGCCAAAAACCCAAACAGCGACTGACTGAAGGAGATGGAAATTAAGAATAATAAAATAAAAGGTTGGAGAGGTCAAAATGTGAACAGAAAGGGGAAAAAATCAGCCAGTCTAAGAGTCAGCATGAAGGCAAAATATTTCCTGATAAAACAGAATCCTTTTACAAAATATAAATTTTGTAAGAAAAAGGTGGAGAGGGAAATAGAGACAGAGGGGAAAGAAAAAATAAAGATGAGCAGGACAGAGATGCAGAAGCTTACACTGCCCAAATGGCATTAAAACTTACTGGAAACCTCACCAGAAAATGGAACATGCTGGAACACACCACGCTCCACCCCCAGGACTCTGGGACCGAGGAGGGAGCTCCCACTGGGCTGTCCCACCTCCGCGGGGACCCAGAGCTCAGCGCTGCGGCAGCAGAGGCACAGCTGGAGCCCGCCCCCGTGGTCACCTGCTCCTCCTACCGGCGCAGGTGGGGAGGGAGGGAACATTGAAATCTAAGTCTATCTTAAACAAGAGCATGCAAAGTCAGGCTCCAGGGAGAGCTGCGCCGTCCCCTTCGCCCAGAGCGGCCGGGACGGCTCCAGCCCGCAGCAAAATCATCGCGGAGCTGCTTCCAGGGGGTCGCAGGCCTTGAGGATGGAAAAGAAACCAGCAGTCTGTACATTTTGGGTTTGTTTGGTTCAGTACAAATGGAATCGAGTTGGCTGCTCGGACACCGCCAGCACGTCTCCGATTTCGGGGCGGAGGAGATGAAACAAACTGGATTTGGGCACCTACTGGTAACAAAACGCTGTCCCTGCTGAACTCTGCCGTCCCTCAGGAAGTGGAAAGCACATGTTTAGGTAGTGTAAGCCTTTTTCCTTTTATTTAGAATACCCTCTTTGTTTAAACAATATTCCCCCCCAGATACAAAGTTCGGCCAGTAAAGATTACATGGAAACTGGAACACGCATCATCTGGAATACAAGATGCACCGGATGAGGAAGTTTAAAAACTTTCCGAGCGAAAAGTAGAACAAAGAAGAAAAAAAAAAGTCTCCTAACATTTTCCCAAAGGTTTCACTCTCCTGTCACACACACTCTCCAAATGACAGCTAGCAAATTCAACTCTGCAAAGAGAAAACAGAGCCACGTCACTGACAGGAGAGGGGACGAGGCTCGGGGACACGGCGGGGCCCGGCAGCGGCTCCGGAGCTCTGCAGCCCCCAGGGAGCCCCACTCACCTATGTCAACTTCTTGGCTTTGTTGTAGAGCGAATCCACTACTTTGCTCATGTTCTGAATCGTCTCGAGGGCAGCCTCGTAAGTTTTGTCTACGGGGGGTTCGTCGAAGATGATCAGGACACCCTCGCCCTGGTCAAGGATTCCTGTGGGCACAAGCTGCTGTGAGCACTGGGATGCTCGATGGGCCACAGCTTCCAGACAGCAGGAATTAGGGATGAACCCCAGGAAGATCTGTAGGGGCTGTGCAGGGGTTGGGAAGGGCTCGCGTGTTGGGCTGGACTGGCTGATTTTGGTCAGGATTCCTTTAGCATCCCAGAAAAAGCAACATCCCAGAGAGCAGCCTGAGAAGCCATCCAGGAGATGAGCACTGCTGCCCATTCCCTGCCACCTCAGGCCCTGTGCCCAGCAGGATGGCTCAGCACAGCTGCTTTATCCTGCAGCTGTGCCCAGGTGCCAGGTGGGGGCTGTCCCCCCCAGTGCTCTGTGCTGCTCCCTGGCACTCCTCTGGCTCAGCCACGTCCAGGGAGAGCAGAACCAAGAGCTCAGCTGCTTCCCTGAGGGGTTATTGGGGCAGCAGCCTGCTGTGGGCCCTGCCAAGCCACAGCACCCCACTGGGCCATGGGGGGTCCCCACAGAATGTTCTGGACACAAACAGATGAGAAAGGTGACCACAGCCCTGGGCAGCTCCAAGAGGGAGAGCCCAGCCTGGCCAGACAGCCCAGCTGGGGGTCCCACACTGTCCCTGGATGCTGTCACAGCAAGAGGGACCCAACAGCATTTCTGAAATTAACCCTTGGGTTAGGGAAGGCAGATGGAGCAGCAGGAAGAGCCTTCCTGACTGTCCCCTCCAATGGAGCAGCAGGAACAGCATCCCTGTCACCCCTGACTGTCACCTGCAGCCCTGAGCAGGACCCCCAGGGTCACAGGAGGAAGGGGATTCCAGCCACAGCTGGTGCCAACATGACGAAGGATGCACTCACCATGAAACTTCTTGTCCAAGATCATCTGTGACAGTTTCCTTTCTACCTCAGCCTGAAAGTGAAGCAGAAAAATTAAAAGTCTCCCAGAACACATAAAACCACATGAATTTTGCTGCTGCACACTTGACAGCCCTGGTGGGACACGAGCAGCTGCTCCTCCCTGAGCCTGGCCTGGACATCTCCACCTGCTGCAGATGCCTCAAGAAATTAGAGAGCAGCTGTTAATGAGGGAGCAGCAGGATGTTCCCTGGCCCACAGGTGACACTGGATGTGTCACTTCACACAGGCTTTACCTGCGGGGCTTCTGGAACTTTCTAACTCAGTTCAGCAAGGATTTAGACAAGAGTTGGCCAGGTTCTATTTAATCCACCCAGCTGAGCTCCTGCCCAGCAGCAGGAAGGCTCAGAGGAGGCAGCTCCTACCTGGGCATAGGGGCACAGAGCAGCTTTTAGTCTGAATATTATGGATGTGTTAAACACCATGAGCTAGTCTGGGAACAGACTGTGTGCCAGGGGAGGTCTAGGTTGGATATTAGGGAAATTTCTTCATGGAAAGCATTGTCCAGCCCAGGGCAGAGGTGAAATCACCACATTTAACAGATTTGTGGATGTGGCACTTGGGGACATGCTTGGTTTTGGCAGTGCTGGGGGAATAACCGAACCCAATGATCTCAGAGGTCTTTTCCAACCTGAGTGATTCAGTGATTCTGTGAGCACAAAGGCTGAGCTCAGCTCACTTCCCAAGCTCTGGCCTTAATGCCAGTACAAGACAACAGCACTGGGGTGCAACTGGCTGGGATTACAGTGGATTCTCCTCAAACTGAATCTGTCTGGGATTATCTGTAAAGCAGTTACTGCACAGACAGTGTGGCAGACACATCCCTAATGTCACTGCAGGGTGATTAGCTGGATCCTGGATCTTAAAGGGTCTCAGGAAGGTTCCCCTGGGAGCACTCAGGGGATTAAACACAGGGCATGGGGGAAGACTGGGCTGGTCACAACAGAGCAGAGGAAAATCTGCCTCCGATAAAAAGCAAGAGCCAAGAGTAAAACCCATGGGGGAAGGGAACAGCACAGCAAAGTCTGGAAGCCTCAATGCCTCCCAGGAGCTGCCTGGGTCAGAGTTTAGTTCCCAAGGGTGAGATTTGCCTGGAAATGCTGTGGATCTCATCTGTCACCCTTCATGTTCAGTTCCCAGTGACAAATGCCATTTAAGCCCAACTCCTCTGAACACATGGCACTGATTTCTGGTGAGGTTCTTACCTTTGAGAGCTTGATGAGGCTGGATATGTGTTCAATCTATAAGAAAGACCAACATTCAGTTAATCTTTAGCTTCATTTTGGACACACAACAGAGGTTTGGGCTCTTCCATGGACCTGCTCAAGGGCCTGGAAATGCACTCTGGCCTAAGTATCTCCAGTGGCTTTCTCCACTCTGCAGCTTCAGGTCCTTCAGGTTTCACATCTGATTTTAACTAAGATGGACTGGACCCCTACAGCCATTTCACTCTGAAAGGTGAAATCTCCAAGACTATGGCACAGAGGACTTCAAAGCCAAATGCTGCCACCTTCAGGGTTAAAAGCAGTCACCCTTCAGAGAGCATGAGAGAAACAGCTGGAAAGGGCAATGACTCTGGAATGTGGCTTTCCAAAGGTCCCCTCAGCCTCCTCCTTATAATTTAACATGATGAACCCTGAGCTCTGAAAGTGCTGAGCAGCTCAGAGTAAGGAGTGTTCATATGGGAACAACCCCCTCACCCCCAGCAGCAGGGACAGAGGGAGCAGCCCCTCCAGGTGCTGCTGGAAACATTTACCTGTACTCTGGAGAAGGGTTCAATGACTCTGATCAGGTTCTGTTCCAATAAATTATCATAGAGCTTGGCCAGGTGAGTGTTTATGATGGGGTCGTCCCTGAGCTCCACCTTGTAGTCTGTCAGAGCCTGTGGGGACACGGCAGGAGGAAATCATTCCCAACAACAGCAACAGCTCCTCAAGGTCCTCTGAGGGTGAGATCCCCTCCCAGCCCAGCCCCATGGCTAATCCAACCCCTAACTCAGCTGAAAGCCAGCAGGTCACAACAGCCTCTCCTTTTATCTCCACCCTGAGGGAGCTCAGTGAGCCCCAGAGCACAACAGGATTGGACCCTGACATGGGAATCCTCTCCCTGAGCTCTGCAGCATTCCTGCTGGAACCAGGAAACATTTTAGGAAGAAAAATCTTTAGGAAGATACACATCCCAATGACACAGCAACTAAAGGAAAACTCCTTCTGATTTGGCTCTCCAAAAAGGAAAAAAGAAAGAAAGAGAAAGAAAGAAAGAGAAAGAAAGAAAGAGAAAGAAAGAAAGAAAGAAAGAGAAAGAAAGAAAGAAAGAGAAAGAAAGAAAGAAAGAGAAAGAAAGAAAGAAAGAGAAAGAAAGAAAGAGAAAGAAAGAAAGAGAAAGAAAGAAAGAGAAAGAAAGAAAGAGAAGAAAGAAAGAAAGAGAAAGAAAGAAAGAGAAAGAAAGAAAGAGAAAGAAAGAAAGAGAAAGAAAGAAAGAGAAAGAAAGAAAGAGAAGGAAAGAAAGAGAAAGAAAGAAAGAAAGAGAAAGAAAGAAAGAAAGAGAAAGAAAGAAAGAGAAAGAAAGAAAGAGAAAGAAAGAGAAAGAAAGAGAAAGAAAGAAAGAGAAGGAAAGAAAGAGAAGGAAAGAAAGAGAAGGAAAGAAAGAGAAAGAAAGGAAGAGAAGGAAAGAAAGAGAAGGAAAGAAAGAGAAAGAAAGGAAGAGAAGGAAAGAAAGAGAAGGAAAGAAAGAGAAGGAAAGAAAGAGAAGGAAAGAAAGAGAAGGAAAGAAAGAGAAGGAAAGAAAGAGAAGGAAAGAAAGAGAAGGAAAGAAAGAGAAGGAAAGAAAGAGAAGGAAAGAAAGAGAAGGAAAGAAAGAGAAGGAAAGAAAGAGAAGGAAAGAAAGAGAAGGAAAGAAAGAGAAGGAAAGAAAGAGAAGGAAAGAAAGAGAAGGAAAGAAAGAGAAGGAAAGAAAGAGAAGGAAAGAAAGAGAAGGAAAGAAAGAGAAGGAAAGAAAGAGAAGGAAAGGAGAAAAAAAGAAAAAAGAAGAAAAAGAAAAAAGAAGGAGGAAAAAAGAAAGGAGGAGGAAAAAAGAACAAAAGAAGAAAAAAAAAAAGAAGAAAAAAAAGAAGAAAAAAAAGGAAGAAAAAAAGAAGAAAAAAAAAGAAGAAAAAAAAAAAAAAAAAACCAAGGAAAAAAAAAAAGAAAAAAAAAAAAGAAAAAACTGGGTTCAAACAAGTTTACCCCCCACGCACTGAAAACGCAACCAGTTGATTGTTGGGGGGTATTTCTTGATGCATTCCATCAATGTTTCCATGGTTTCCTGCTGTGGGATGTAACAGCTTCTACAACATACCAAAGCTAGCATTTCTGCCTGGTTTTTGCCCAGCCAGGCCCATCCCCTGTGTCCCTGACTCACCTTTTCAAAATCTGCCAGCGACCGGTTCTTGCTGGCCTGTGCCACACATTTTAGTGCTTCTGTCTGTGGGGAAAGAGAAGCAGAGCAGGTTATTTTATTTTCTTCTGGATTCTCCTCTCAGGGTGAATCTGCCAACGGTGCAGTAGCCTGGGAACGTGCTCAAACAACAGATCAGGAATGTTCCTTGTCACTGCCACAGGCAGAGGGAGAGCAGCTGAGGGGAGGAGAAGCCAGGCAGCTGCAGGACATGACCTGAAACATCTCCAGAAGGACAAAGCAGCCGGCTCTGACAGCACCAGCTGCAGGTTGGGAGCGAGTTTGATGATGCTGTTTTTAAGGCAAGTGCACATTTTGGCACTTGCTTAATGAACAGGGCCCTCCAGCACAGCCACTTCTCTGCTCCTATGGACAGGACACCCCACCATGGACATCAGAGGAGAAACAGCATTTGTTTAACCCATGGTCTGCCAGGGAGCCACAAAACCCTGTCCCATTCCCATCCTTTTCACTTTGTGCTGGAACATGAGCTGCTTTTTTGTTTCCTTTGTTATCTGTTTCACTACTTTTCCTTTGTCATCTATTTGCCAACAGCAGTTTGAGTCATTTAATTTTCCACGATCTCCCCCTTTTTCTGCTAGCAGGTGATCTTATCTCATCCCATGGGGAAGTGCTGTGTTCCTCATTTCATGGACAGCATCAAGGATGAGCCTTCCCTGCACCCCATAAAGCAAAAGCCTCATCCTCAAACAAGCCCATTTACACCCCAGAGTGTAATCCCAGCAGGGAACAGCAGAGCAGAGCCCAAGGAGGGGGGACAGGACAAGGACAGCCTGATGCCTCTGGTGCACAAGGCCCAGGTTTCTGCTGCCCCAAGTTTTGGGACTGCCCCATGCAGAGCCAGGAGCTGGACTGGATCCTTGTGGTCCTTTCCAGCTGGGGATATTCCAGGATTGTCCCCAGGGCTGCACTCTCCCTGCTCCCCCAGCAGGAATTGCTGCTCAGGGCTGGCTCAAAGCACATCCTGGGCACAGCCAGGGTCTCCTGCTCTGGGGAGGAGCCTCAGCTGCCACTCAGGGCAGAGGGATGAGGCAGGATTGGGGCTGCCCTTCCTGATCCACCAGGGATATCCCCACGTCAGACCTTTGCTCACTGAGCTCTGCTAATTCCCAATCCCCTGTGGGAGGGGAGCAGCAGCTCCTGCGTCACAGCAAAGCCCAGGCTGAGCACAGCCCCTGAGGGCAGCAGGATCCCAGCCTGGCACAGCCCCTGGCACCGCCCCTGGCACCCTCTACAAGCACCTCTGAGTTGAATTTGAGGGTGGTTTTCCCAGCCTGGCAGAACAAGATTTCACACCTCCCTGACTGCCTGAGCTGCACTGCCAGCAATGGATTCTCAGCACTGGCTACAATGAAGTAAAAGCAGCAACTCAGATTTAAACACTGCAGCAGCTGCTGAGAGCAGGGAGACAAGGAGCTGATGGCATCAGGCAGTTTGTAGCTCACGAAGGAAGGAGAAAAACAGGGAAAATTAAGTGAGCAGCCCAAATTCTCTGGTTGTGAAAATCATTTTAAGACCCTTTGAAGGCAACTGACTTCTGGCAATGACTCATGGCAATTTAATCAGTTCTGGATCTCATTCAGGACACTCAGGAGGGATGGTATGTTGGTATGGCAAGAGCAAAGTGTTTGAAAGGAAGAATAAGGCAGCATTGGGGTAAGAGGAAGATAGAAAGGGTTAAGTTTCTGTACCTGTCTTCCTGCATACCGCAGAGCAAGCTTCCCACTCACTAATGCTTGCACATCTTCTGGGCTGCAGACAGAGGGGAGGGAGCAGAGGAATTACACAGAGCATTTACACAGGAACATGGTCAGCTTAAACCCCAGAGCACCTCAAACTGACAGCAAAGAACTACAACCCAAATTCAGGAGCACTGATCAGGTGATGAAGACACTGTTGAGCCCATTAGTTCAGAGTCCCAGCCACAAAAAGCCCTTCCCCTGGAAATGCAGGCAGAGTTCTTCCCAGAACCATCTGCCACCTACCTGTTGAGCATGATTTTGCACAGCAGCATGTATTTCAGAGCAGTGATGGCTTTGGGGTTGTCAATTGAATCATTGCCCTCAAATGCCTCATAAAAATACGAGTAGGCTGTTTTCCAGTCCTTCTCTTCTGCTGCATGGATAATACCTGGGAGAGGCACAAACAGGTTAATTCTGAGCATGACTGGGAGAGGACAGAAAATTTGGTTGTTCAGTGCTTTATCTCTGACTTCAGTGAAGGGAAACCTTTCCTCCTGTGCCCCCCTTGCCTCATGTCTACCAGAAGAAAATCCACAGCCTCTCTTACAAGGACATTTTCAGACAGACAAGCTTGGGGCACTTCAGGTGAATGCCTGCAAAGTGGGTCAGGAACAACGTGTAATGGGCCAGGAGCACAGTGTGAGGCTGGAACTGCAGTACCTGGGGAGCTGATGGACCCTCCACCACTGGCAGCTTTCAAAACTGGCCTGAAAAGTGTCAGGAACAAAGCCATGGCAGCTGATGCCACCTGAGGCAGAACTGGTGATACCCTGAGGCTCCACTATTGGATTTGCAGCGTCCTCCATGGCAGGAAGGAATGATCAATGTGACTCCACGTTCTCAGGAGGCTAAGTTATTATTTTATGATTCTGTATTATATTAAGGAATACTAAACTATACTAAAGAATACAGAAAGCATACTTACAGAATGCTAAAAAAGATAGCGTTAATATAATAATATTATATTACTATATTAATATAATATTATTATATTAATATAGTAGTAAAATATTATTATATTAACGCTATTAATATAATATTAATATTATATAAGATAATGAAAACTTGTGACTCTTTCCAGAGTCCCAACCCAGCTTGGCACTGATTGGCCAAAGAGTGAAAACAACTCCCAGCAGAATGCAATGGAACAATCACCTGTGGGTAAACAATCTCCAAACACATGCCACATGAGCAAAATGGAGGAGAAGCAAATGAAATAATTATTGTTTTCAGTTTTCTCTGAGACTTCTCAGCTTCCCAGGAGAAAAAATCCTGGGCAAAAGGATTTTTCAGAAAATGTGAATGTGACAGCCCCAACAAGCCCCACTTCCCATGATTCCCTCAGAAAACACAAGTATCAGACAAATGATGTGTCAGGACAAGTCCTGGTGCTGTCCTGGTGCTAGAGGCCTCACCTGACTGCATGTCCAGTGCTGCCTGCAGCTTGGGGGGACAGTAGATGGCATTGGCTGTAGTCCGGGCTGAGGTTAAGGCTGCTCTTGCTTTTGGCAGATTGCTCAGGGCATGGTAAGTCTTGCTCTCTAGGAGCTGCACTTCCACCAGCAGTGCCTTGTCATCCATCTTCTTCAACTCCCTGAGCAGCTGGGAGCCTGGCAGAGGGCAGGAACAGGACTGTGAGCTGCTCTGTATCATCAGCACCCACAAAACATCCACCCAAAGCCTCTCCAGGGGCACCCACCCTGCCCCAGCAGCCAGGGCTGCCAGGGAGGGACAGGACTGTGAACTGCTCTGCACAGCACACACAGACACCCAAAAAAACATCCACCCAAAGCCTCTCCAGGGGCCATCTGTGACAGTGTTCACAGGGGTCCCAGGATGAGGGAAGAGATGAGGATCTGACTCCATGTTTCAGAAGGCTGATTTATTATTTTATGATATATATTATATTAAAACTATACTAAAAGAATAGAAGAAAGGATTTCATCAGAAGGCCAGCTAAGAACAGAAAAAGAAAGAAAGATAACAAAAGCTTGTTTCTTGGACAGAGAGTCTGAGCCAGCTGGCTGCGATTGGCCATTAATTAGAAACAACCACATGAGACCAATCCCAGATGCACCTGTTGCATCCCACAGCAGCAGATAACCATTGTTTGCATTTTGTTCCTGAGGCCTCTCAGCTTCTCAAGAGAAAAAAAATCCCAAGGAAAGGATTTTTTAGAAAATACCATGGCTACAGCCATCCACCCTGCCCCAGCAGCCAGGGCTCTCAGGGAGGGACCTGAGGCTCACACAACCTGTCCTTCCAAGGAAAAGCAAGACAGAGGGATTAATGGTGGGACAGTGGCAGTGCACAGCAGGAAGATGAAGCAGTTTTGTGGCAGAGGTGGGACGTGGGCAGCAGAGTGCCCTGGAGGGGATGGGCAGCTGGGATGGTCACCCTGGCACCGTGGCCAGGTGATTTCCCTCTGCTGCACAAGTGCCTCCTTGGCAGCTTGGAGCATTCTCAAGAAACTCCTGAGAATGGGAGGAGGGATGAGGAAGGAATGATTTTACTCAGGACATCTGCAGGTCAGATTTAGGAGGCAGGAAGGGACAGCCTAGGAAATATCAGTACAAGCTGCCACATCACAGCTTTGTGAGCTCAGAATGAGCAGTCCTAGAGGAAACTTGTCTCCTAAAATCCTCCTCCTCCCTTGCTGTGCTCAGGAGCTGATAACCAGAGCTCAAACTGGCCAGAAACAAATGGATTTTCCCTGGAAACATCCCTGAGAGACCCTGCCTGCACCTACTCCCCATGGGCACAGGCAGCTCCTCAGGCACACAGGAATGCTGGGCACAGCACTGACATCCTGACAGGGCACCAGAACCTGCCCTACAGGCACAGACCTTCCCAACTCCTCAGGCTGTCCCACCAGCAGCCAAGGGATTAAATTAATTAAGCACAACTTTGGAGTGTGGCTTCTGGTCAGTTTAAACCTGAATTCATTACCTATCCCTATGCAAATGAATTCTAATTCCATCCTGAATTCCATTAACTCAATATTCTGATGAGACACATGTCACTCAGGGGACACTGGATGTGACACAGCTTGTGCCACCACACAGGTTAGGAAGTTCTGGGTCCCAGGTGAGCAGTTCAGGCTGTGTCCCTGGCAGAGCAGGCTGTGCAAACACCCCTCAGACAGCTTAAACCTCACAGCTTAAACCTCACTGACAGCTTATACCTCACTTGAACCTTAAATCTCAATTACAGCTTAAGCCTCACTTACAGCACTGCAGTCATTTGCAAAATGAGCATTTTAAAAGCACCAGGGGAGCTGTAGGAGGTCCTGCTTCACTCTGCTTTGGGGCAGAGCAGCAGTTCACTGGTTCATTTCCATCCCTTGGGTGATGCAGGGGCAAATTCTTAAAGCCTTCCTAAGACCTTGGCTAATGACACCCACAGAGGTTTTGCCATTTCCTGGTTTTACTGGGGCTGTGCTTGAGCAAATTGGAAAAAAGCTCTTTTCTCCCTTCAGCCTCTGTGGCCACAGCAGAATATTCCAGCAAGTTCCAGCAGGAGCCAAACGTGTGGCCTTCAGCTGGATACAGCTCCCAAAATTACCTGCAATGAACAAACCCCAGAGTGGGTTGGGGTGGAAGGGGCCTTAAAGCTCATCTCATTCCACTCTCAAATGGGCAGGGACACTCTGAGGTTGCTCCAAGCCCCACCCAAAGTGGCCTTAGGCCCAGGTGAGACAGGTTAGGATGGTGAAACAGAGAGAACAAAGACACCTCTAAGAGCTGTCCTCACCCAGCTACAGCAGAAGGTGCCAGAGCTGCACCAGCACTGAGAAATTCAAACCCAAATCCTGCAAAACCTCTCAAGGAACGTGAGACAGGCGCTGGCTTTCCTTGCCAGGAGTAAAGGGAAGGGAAAGCAAAGATTTACCACCACCTAGTGGGAAGCTCACCTAGCTGCAGAGCTTCTTGGTACCTCTTGGTGTCAAAGTAGAGAGAGACCAGCCTCGCCTGGAGAACAGAAAAGGAACTGCTGTGAGGAAACCAGGACAGATTTGTCTTGTAAAATGAACTTTGGTATTCTTCTCTGCACAAACTTCACTACATTAATCTGTGTTTGTCACATTGTGTGGTCCAGTCCTGCAAGGCCTGCTGCACAAGGAGTAAAACTCTGCATTTTTAAAGAGAATTTCAGTGTAATTAATGCCCTCCCCTGACACAGAGAAAGATCTGAACAGCACACAAGTGCTCTACTTTTCCAGGTATTAAATGTGCCAAGGGGATGGTGCTGCTGCACGTTTGGGATGTGGCACCTACCTCCAGAGCCTGACGTAGGAAAGTCCTTTTCTCTGATTTGGCCCATTCAATACACTCTAAACACAGGTCAACCTTGAAGGGAGCAGAAAGAATTAAGTCATTTCTAGACATTTTCTTTGTCAGTGCCCACCCCAAATGGCTCCCAACAACACCAGAGGTGTCAAATGGAGGCATTTGGGGTAGGCAGTAAAGCTTTCCCAGAGCTTAAACCCCCAGTCATGGTGTATTTTCAATAAAGAAAAATAAATTTCATGTGCTTTAGGGCCTAGATAGATCAAGTAATCTGTATAAAGCAGGAGAGGTGCTGAGCTCTGCTTTGGGGGCCTCATCCATCATTTCAGAGCACAGCAAAGAAACTCAGAATCTTCCCATGTTTTTCAGGCTGAGACTGCCTTGATGGATAAAGCAGAACTGCTCCACCTCAGATATTATTTTACCTTATCTGGCCCATAACACACAGTAAGCCATCCTGTGGTGCCAGGCTCAGGAACTGCTCTTCCCAAAACCTCTGGATTGCAGCTCAACCCTGCAGGCCTTGTCAGCTCCTCCTCAGTGCTCATTAAACGTGAACATTTTATGAAAAGCCATCATGAAGTCTCAATTTATTACAGGGTGATAGCAGGAGCATTAGGAGCTGGAGAAATCTCCAATTTCACTGCTTTACTGGGCTCCTGGGAGCACTCTGGATGTGAGCTACCCTGAGGAAGCAGACAATCCTCAGAACATTCTGAAAGGATTTGAGATTGCTGCATCAAGGATCTCACAGGTTGATGTCATCTTTCCTTAAGGTTTTGGGGTTGGCTTCAGAATATGCTCTAAATTTACTATTTTTACTGACTTTTTATTGTTTCCATCACCATTACTCCAACCTGTTCCTCCTCTGTGACTGCATTTGAATGTTGTCCTTCACAACCAAACTACCCTGAGCAAAGCCTGCAGCTGCTCATTTCCTCCTGACACTTTTGGGAGTTCTCCTTTCTCACCTGAACATCCCACCCCATTTCCCCTGAGCTCATCTGCTAAAGAAAGAGGGAGTAAAATATTCTGTCATCATTTCTCACCCACAAGGACTGAGCAGCAAACAAGGGACATTGCCTGGGTTACCTGCACTAGAGGATGACAGTTCCAATTTGGCTAATTTTGGCTAATTGTGTGCTAATTTGGCTAATGAGAATGTCACCTGCCCCTCAGCATGGCAGAACCTCTCCAGCCTGCAGTCTGCCAGTCCCAGTGCAGATTTCAGGTGAGTTTTGTCCCTGACCTGCTGCTCAGACCCCTCCTGGAAGCACTCCCAAGGTGTTCCTGTCCTTATCCTGCTCCCAAAAAAACAAAACTTGGGTAAAAAAAAGGAAAAACTAAGACAACAGTATCCTATGGAGCTGGTGAGAACGGAGTGAATCCTAACTGGGCACTGTCTCAGGGTTTCTGCTGGGGGAGTTCATCCCCTGGTAGCTGCCAAACCCTTTCCACTCCTGGTTCAGGAGTAACTTTTGTGTCTCTGTGCAGTGAAACACCACCACAGGAGTGTCCAGCTGCAATCCTGGACACCCCCCAGCAGTGATTCCTGCAGTTCTGTGCCATCCCACACCACCTGCACCATTCCTGCTCCAAGCTCCCTGGGAACACATTCCCAGCACTGATCACACTGCAAAACACTCCCAGTGCTGCACCTGCAACCACTGAGGCTGGAAAAGCCCTCTAAGATCGGATCCAACCATTCCCCCAGCACTGACCCCTGTCCCCAGGTGCCACCTCCACAGGGCTTTTAAATCCTTCCAGGGACAGGGACTCCACCACTGCCCTGGGCAGCTGTGCCAGGGCTGAACAACCCATTCAGCAAAGGAATTTTCCCTAATATCCAATCTAAACCTCTCTTGGCACAACCTGAGGTAACAACAAGAATCTAAGACAAACGCCCATGGTGGGAATCACTCCTAAACTGCAGCAGGGAGAGACCTGCAGAAAAAACATGGTTATAAATTCAATTATCTGATGTTTTATTTATAAAATACATCCAAATGCATTAAAACTCTGCTTCCTGACATGAATAATTCTTCAGTGAGAAGCAAACTAGGTCAGATAATGGTGTTGCAGGCTTTTGAGGAACAGCCTGGTGCAGGAGCTGCAGCCTCACCTCCTGTCCTGTGGCTGCCTCCATGTCCAGGAAGAGGTCGAGCAGGGAGCGCACCAGGCGTGCAGCCTTGGCCTTGCTGATGGAGTTCAGGAAGGGCCTCACGTACTTCAGGAGTCCTCCCAGCTCTGCAAAAAACCCCAAAGCATCAGATGTACCCCCCCAGCCAAGAGCTGAGCCCAGCTGGAGCAGCCACACATGGTATGCACCAGGATTTGTCACAGCAAACCTTTCCCAGGTGGGGATTTGTCACAGCAAACCTTTCCCAGCTGGTTTCTCAGCATCACCCACAGGACACAGTGACAAATGTCACCTGCAGGGAGCCCTGGAGCAAACAGGGACTGCACAGGGGCTGCAGCCTCACCCTAGCACTGCCTGCCACTGCAGCTCCCCCCAGCTGTAACTGCCTCACCATTAAAATGTAAGGATTTGTTAAATGTTTGGAGATTTTTCTATAGTATCAGGGAGGGAGGGAGGGAGTTTATCATTTAGGTGTGTTTTTATTAACTCACAGTTTCATGCTTTAATCTGCCCCACCTAGCCAAGCCCAGGATGTTGGATGCTGGCTGGATCCTGTGACGGTGTTCACAGGGGTCCCAGGATGAGGGAAGAGATGAGGATCTGACTCCATGTTTCAGAAGGCTTGATTTATTATTTTATTATATATATTACATTAAAACTATACTAAAAGAATAGAAGAAAATATTTCATCAGAAGGCTAGCTAAGAATAGAAAAAGGAATAATAACAAAGGCTTGTGGCTCAGACTCTGTCCAAGCCAGCTGACTGTGATTGGCCATTAATTAGAAACAACCACATGAGACCAATCCCAGATGCACCTGTTGCATTCCACAGCAGCAGATAACCATTGGTTACATTTTGTTCCTGAGGCCTCTCAGCTTCTCAGGAGGAAAAATCCTAAGGAAAGGATTTTTCATAAAAGATGTCTGTGACAGGATCCACCACTGGGAAATCACATTCCTTAACACTCCAACTCCACCTTTATCTGATCAGCTCTGACCTCACTGAACTACATTTCTCTTCTAAGTCTCCTCAGTAATTCACAGTTGTAAAACCTGTCTTTATAAGAGGCAGAAAAAGGAAATGTCCTTTTTTTATGGAGAAACACTGAAGCTGTCACAGCCAGGGAGCAGAGGAATGTGGCAGTCTCAGCACAGCAGCTCCAGCACTCAGAGGCACCAAGGAATGTTGGACGTGGTGGAAGTGCAGAGCACAAGTGAAAAGTCTCCTACAACAAACAGCACGTGGTTTTGGGGAGGTCCTGGACAGGGCTGCTCCCAGTTTGGGAAGATGATCCTGCAGGGGCAGGGTTCAGTGCTGACTCATCAGCACCAGGTCTGCACACTGAAATCACAGCTCTCTGCCCCAGATTTCCAAGTCTCACCCAAATATCAGGTGGATCTCACACTACTGTGTTTACAAGGTTGCACAGAAAAGCAAAATCAAAACAAAGCTGGGAATGACTAATTCAGAACTCTTCTACACCAAACTGGTACTGAATCAAAACTAAAATAAGAGATTAGTCTAATTTTATTTCAATTAGTATATGGAGGAGTATCAGGAGAATTTCAGTTTGGAAGGATTCCAATAAAAACAAATGTAAACAAGGGTTCCTCTGTATTTCATTTAGCAGTAATGCAAAAGAATGCTAATGCTAATTGTAATAACAACATCTTATTAATATCTACAAATTGTTCTTCATATTTTTGATTTTTTTAAACCTATTTATTTTAAGTTTAATCAAGCCTGATACACCTCACTTATCACACCCTTAACATGTGGAACTCACTTTTTCCAATCACTCACAGTGATCATAGAATCCCAAAATGGTTTGGGTTGGGAGGGACCTCAAAGCCCACCCAGTGCCACCCCTGCCATGGCAGGGACACCTCCCACTGTCCCAGGGGCCTCCAAACCCTGTCCAGCCTGGCCTTGGGCACTGCCAGGGATCCAGGGGCAGCCCCAGCTGCTCTGGGCACCCTGTGCCAGGCCTTGCCCACCCTCCCAGGGAACAATTCTCATTCCCAATATCCCATCCAGCCCTGCCCTCTGGCACCAGGAGCCATTCCCAAGTCATGTCCAACTCCTTCTCCACCTCCTGAAAGGTTTCTGAACATCCCAAAGTGCAGATCTAGAACAAACAGAACTTAACTCAAGTGTGATCCTCAGCTTTAATTCCCAAACTGCAGGAGATTCTCACCCAGCAAAGCACCAACCCAGAGCCCAGCAAAGCACCCAGACCCAGAGCCCAGCAAAGCACCAACCCAGAGCCCAGCAAAGCACCAACCCAGAGCCCAGCAAAGCACCCAGACTCAGTACAAGAACACTACAGGGTGCTCTGTGCCACATCTGCTCCCAGAAAAGTTTCATTTTCTCTCTCCCAGAGCATAAACAAGCAGCTTTTTCTACATTTAAGGTGCAGCTACTTCCACACCTCAGACTGCAACTGCAGGCAGTCTGCACTCCACAAGGAACCTGCTGCTCCATGACTTTTCCCACACCACCCAGTTCTGGGGTTTATTTAATCTCCAGTACAAGTCTTGCATGCAAATCCCAATCATTTTAATGCAAGGCAAATGCTTTGGTCTCACACACAGCAAACAAACAAGCACAACCCAACAGATCAGCTGTGCACAGAGCTCCTCTCCAGCATCTGCTGGGAGCTGGGAAAGGTGGGCTCTGGATTTAATTGAGGCTCTCCAAGATCCAGCAGCTCCCCAGCAGTACCAGGAACCCTCCTTCTGTGCATCCCTGCCTCCCCCAGCTCCTCAGGACCAGTGGGATCAGTGCCCAACACACTCTTTCCCACAGGAACTGCAGAACAAAGAAGGAAAACTCCAGTGGAACACACTGCACTGTTTATCATCCCACTGATGTGCTCCAGAGCTGCCCCAGAGCTCCCCAGAAAGCAGAGCCCAAGTCAACAGCTGGAATGCAGCTGTGCATTCTGCAAACTCCACATTCAGCCAGGCAGCCTCAAAGTTCCCACAGAAATTTCTCTCTCCTACCAACGTAACCATCAACTATTTTTAGGGTTTTATTTTTCTAAAGAAAATGCAATGCCTGGTAAAGGGGTGGGATTGACAGCTCTGCAGGAGTGATGAGCAGCAGCTCTGGAAAATGAAGCCTGCAGCTCATCCTCAGGGAAGTGCTTCCACCAGCTAACACTGCACATATCCAAATTCCCAATGCCAGGTATTCCAACCCTACAGTTCTGTGAAATGCTATAAAAATCTGGAACTGTCACAAAGAAAAGTAATCAATCTACAAGTTTATCTGCTTGATAAAGATCAAGGATTGAAGGAGGTCACTTGTATTATTGTTATTTTTGTAAACAAAGGCTGCAGTTCAGTAAAGTCACAGAATCACAGAATGGTTTGGGTTGGGAAGGGACCTTAAAGCCCACCCAGTTTCACCCCTGCCATGGCAGGGACACCTTCCACTATCCCAGGCTGCTCCAAGCCCCAGTGTCCAGCCTGGCCTTGGACACTGCCAGGGATCCAGGGGCAGCCCCAGCTGCTCTGGGCACCCTGTGCCAGGGCCTGCCCACCCTCCCAGGGAACAATTCCCAATTCCCATCCATCCCTGCCCTCTGGCACTGGGAGCCATTCCCTGGGTCCTGCCCAAGTCCCTCTCCAGCTCCTGGAGCCCATTAAGACACTGGAAGGTTTCTAAACACCCCAAAGTGCAGCTATAGAACAAACAGAACTTAACTTATCCACTTCCAGGGACAGGGCAGCCACCACCTCTTTGGGCACTGAAAACCCCTCAAAGCTGTCCCAGAAGTTCCACTGGCTAAAACCAAACCCTGTGCAGTGAAAGCCACAGGATGAAATCTCAGTGTGAGCCCAGCACTGGGGGCAGCTGTACCTGGTGATGGTGCTGCTGCCCCTGACCTGTCACTCCTACCCAGAAAGGTGACAGGAGGGCTCTGGCCATTCCCACAGCTCCAGCAGCACCCTCAGCCAGGGCAGCCTGTCCTTCATTCCCCAGCTCCACAACTCCAGAAAACACCTCCAGGTCCTGCTGATCTCCCTCTGAGCTGCACACACACAAGTGGCTTCTGAATGGCTCTAAGTCCATTTCTGTCCCTCCAGAACACACTCTGCAGTTCTTGGTACTTTTAATAGACCACAAATACATCCCATATTTGCCCCCTCACAGCCCTGAGTTTGATGAGTTAACAGTGTTACTTTCAAGTCCTCAGCCTTCCCCTGGAAAGAAAACAAATCTATCAATCACCACCCTCTGGGAAAACCCTGGAGCTCTTTATCCTTGTGCCAAACTTCAGCTCAAACTCAACCCTGCCCCGAGCCCTGCAGAGCTGAGGAGGCCACAAGAACTCTGCCCTCACCAGCAGCACATCCACACTGACCTGGAGAAACTCAGATTTCCCCCTTTTTACCCAAACACACACATCTCCCCTGCTGCAGCCATGTTTGGTGATCTCTGCTGAGCAAACAGCAGGGTGCAAAGGGCACTGGCACAGCACAGACACCCACAGAGCTCCTGACCTCCAGGAAAGGGCACTGGCACAGCAGCTTCCTCTGTCCTGCAGGAGCAGGAAAAGCCTGTGCTGATATGAGGGTTTGTTATTCCCCAGACACCCTAAAAGCAGCCCCCAGCAGGAATCAGGGGAATCCCCTGAGTGAGGTGACAAGGACAGCACCTCTCAGGAGCAGTCAGCCCTGTCCAAGCAGCACCCACAGTGGGACCAGGGCTGGAATGCTCATCCCAGCACAGAGCAGTGACATGGCCCAGCCCAGCACCAAGGGACATTTCACAACAGACAAACTGTGACCTGGAGCCGTGGCTGAGCCCTCAGGAACTTTCCACGAGCTGAACTCAGGCTGGTGTCCCTTGCAGTGCCACTGAACCTGCTGCTGGGTGCCTTCCCCACCCCAGAGGAAACATTTCCACAGAACACTCTGGGCACGGACACAGAGCGTCCTGAAATGCCCCAGGGAAAAGGCACAGCCCGAAACTGCTGAGGGCAAAACAACCAAGGGCTGCCTTGAGCTCTCCAGGAAACAGCAACAGACTCCAAATCATCACTGAACAGAGAAGTCAACTCCATCCCTGTCCCCTCACACACTCACAATGGAGGGACTGTCCCCTGAGAGCTGGACAGGGGCTGCTGATGTAATGGCCAGCAGATAAATCAATTGATTGTGAGAGGAGCTGCTGGTGAGAAAATATTTCATGGGACAAACTTTCCCATTTGAAACCAAGCAGGAGACACCTCTCATCTCAAACATAACCTAGCAAAACTTCAGTCACCCACACTGAAACAGCCCCACATCAAAGGCCAAAGACTGAACAGTGCATTGTTTGGAACACTGGGCCAAGCAACAGCTGATTAATATTTATGTTCTTTGTTTGGTTTTTAGTTTCTGTCCTGTCTCTGAGAGAACACTTCCTGCCAAAAGCTGCTTTTCCAGCTATCCCACTAAGTAAGGAGATAAATCTACTGGCTGCAGGATCTCCTGCCTGTTACCTCAATTGCTGATTTCAGGCTCACCTTCTGCCTGCCCAGTCTTGGCCAGCAGTGACCCCAGCTCCAGGATGCTCTGCTCTTTGACTTGCACTGCTTCCTCATCGTTTTCCTGGACATCACGTTTCACTGGGGAGAAAAAGAGCAGGAAAGTTGCCTTTACTGGTGTTTCAGGTGGAAACCATCCCTGCTGCTCAGCTCCTGGGTGTGTGCCCCGAGCAGGACCTGCTCCAACAGGCACCAAGGAGCTCAGCCTGGCCCAAGAGCTCTGGGAAGTTTAAATCCAGTGCAGGGAAGTTTGCAGAGCTCTGTCTGTGCTGCACAGGGGCTTTACCAGCCCACAGACCCCCCTGCTCACTCCAGCTCCAGGTTTGAACAATCTCAGCTTGTCCAGCTGTCCAAGTGTCACTCAGAACCAGCATCACCCACCAGAGCACACTGGAGCCAAACAAGAGATGTTTGATGGCATTTCTGGGGTTGGACACTCCACTCTGGGATTGCTGCTGCTGCTTTGTTTATTAAGCTGAGATCCCATTTGCACGAGCAAAGTGAGGTGGGTACACCCCTCCCCACTCTGCTGTCACACCTGCTGCCACTGCTGAGTCCTGGCAGTGCCACCACCCTCTGCTCCAAGGCAGATAAGGGACAGTGAGAGGCAGCAGCACAAGCCCAGCGTGCACAGCAGCAGCTCCATGGGAGTTATCCAGCACACAGCGCCCGTCCCTCCCTGCCACCACCCCAGCACAGGGAGCTGCTCCAACCTCCACACAAACAAAACCAAACCCCGGCTCTAGGGAGCTGCAACGGCGGCCCTCAGCCCTCTGATTCCCTATAAAAGTGAAAGAACTTTGCTCTGAAGGAGGAAAACATCACAGCAACACTGCCCGGGCCAGCCCTGACACTCCCACCCACACCAGGAGCTGAGTCCGGACTGAGCCCGACCCCGAGAGCGGCAACTCCTGCTGAACAACAAAACCCGCGGGACAGACAGACAGAGATGAGAGCCGGGCAGCACCGCCGGATCCACCGGGACACTCGGACAGAGGGGGGACAGCGGGGTGACAGCGAGGTGACAGCGAGGGGACAGCGAGGGGACAGCGAGGGGACAGCATCTCCGCAGAGGTCACCAGGACCAGGCACTCCCAGCAGTCCCGAGCACGCCCCAGCCCCACGCGGTGCCCAAACCCCCCAAAGCACCGAGCGCCCCCCGAAGGGGCCCGGGCTGGGAGAAGCGAACCCCGAGGGAAGGGCTCCGGTCAGGAGCGGCTGCGGGCGGGTCAGCACCGGCGGAACGGCAGCGCAAACATCGGAGCGCTCCCGGCCTAGGGCACGGCAGGACCGGGCCGGGACACCGCGCCCCAAAACCGCCCCGACACCCCGCGCTACCGGCACCGGCAGGGCCCGATCGGGGCTCCTGGGCCGGCGCGTTCATTCCCGCCGGCCGGGGAGGAGCGGCCGGCCCGGCTCCGGGGCTGCTCCGAGCGGCTCCGCGGGCACGCACCGGGCACCGGCACCCGGAGCGCGGCCCCCGCTCCGCCCCGCACCGACAGCTGCTGCCGCCCGTGCCCCCACGCGCGGGGGCCGCCGCCGGTGCCGTCCCGGCGCGGGGCAGCGCCGCGGGGCCGGGCCCAGGCCGCGCTCCCGCCCGGCGCGCACGGTGAGTCAGCAGCGGCGGCGGCGCGGGGCTCGGCGCGGCGCGGGCGGCGGCGCGGCGCGGGCGGCGCGGGCGGCGGGCCGGCGCTCACCGATGGAGTGCAGGATGCCGATGGAGGCCTCGCGGTCGGTGGAGAGCAGGGACTGCGCGCGCTGCAGCTCCAGCACCGCCGCCGCCGCCATCTTGCCGCTCCTCCGCCTCGCCGCCAGCACGGAAGCGGCGCCGCGGCCACGCCCCTTCCGCGCGCGCGGCATGCTGGGAACTGCAGTCCCGGCGCGCGGGCGGCGGAACGAGCGGGGAGTGAGGAGGGGCGGGGTTGAGGGGCGGGGTCTGCTGAACTGCGCCTGCGCAGAGAGGAAAGGGGCGTGGTGTCCGTTGGGGTGCGAGAAGGGGCGTGGCCTTATGAGCTGATTCGCGGCTGGGTGGGCGTGGACCGTGGGGGCGTGGCCTGAAAAGGGCGGGAAGAGCGGGGCTGAGGCGGTGACGTATGGGGGGCGGGGCTTGGGGCGGGGTCTGCGCCCGGCGCATCGCCAGGATTGGGGGCGGGGTCTGAGCTGGGGGCGCGGCTTTGGCCAGGGGGCGTGGCCTGCAAAGTGCGCGAG